>VACF01000390.1:0-75534 GCA_006891605.1 Pleurozium schreberi | reverse complement strand
GACTAGGCGATCGATCCGCAGACATGGTGGACAAAGCAGACCCCTCCCGAAAGCAAACCCCTCCCAAAGTTGGGGATGAACACGCTCGGCGGCCTGAACTATGGGGTTGCTAAAACCCTAAGCCGACATCAAAGGATCCTGGCTTCAATCTACACTTCTTCCTTTCAACAATTGGAGCGCGGGGTTGCTTCTTTCTGGCTTCTCCCTCGTCCCTGCACTTCCACGATATTCAGCAACTTCCCAAGCTAAAGTTTAATGCTGCAAGAAATTAGTGACGGAAAGCACTCAGACGTTCAAACCTCTCTCAACTCCTCCAGCAAAAAACTCACTCAACAATGACAAAATGTGCACGCAGGGGCTATTAGGGTTTGCCATTCAAGTACAGGGCGGCCGCAGACAGAAGCGCACACCCAGTGGTTTTAGGGTTCCACGTGGACCGGTAACGGAAAGGTAAATTTGAACTCAGTCGCGACATGCGACTCCATGAAGACTGCGTGACAACTTCGCGCGAGTGACATTGGAATTGTAATTGGAAAAATGTGACGTCGTTGCAACTTCTCCACAACTTTGTGTCACCCAAAAAAGCAAACAGCGGCGACATTAATGACTTTAACACTACAAAATCCTAGGACGCCAAAATGGACACCCCTCCCGAAAAAACAAATAAAAACAACGGTTTAGGAGGACTAGATCTTGCTAGCAGGACACAAAGCCTCCCTTTGCATACATGACCACGACACTGGTGGATACACTTCCATGCAACGCCTACTGTACTTCCGTAGGTGAAACTCGATTAATATCAGTAGGACTACTGCAGGAAGGAAGGAAGCTGAAGAGGCCAAGTGCGGAGGGTGGAAAGGATTGCATGCATTCACCAATTAGAAATCAGAGGGAGGCAGCAACCCAGGTCAATGGAACTCACAACTCTTGCCTAGCGTGAAATACGGGCTCAAGCGCTTTCAACAATTCCGCCTTCTTCTGATCGTGGAGGAGCTTGTACGCTTTTTTTGAATGGGGTGGGCTCTTAGGCGGCAAAGAATTGATTCTTAATCCGCATGGGAAGGCTTGGCATGTACTGATTGCGTGAGCTCCGATCCACGAGCGTTCATTCCCAATGGGAGTGGCGGATGCTGCGAGCGTGAGGCCCGAGGAAGTTCGCAACTCCGATCCAGACGCAGAAGACACCAAATCAAGCACCAAAAAGCTTTGGCAAAGCTTTTAGTCTGAAAGATCGACCACGTTCTGAGAAGCCGGCGCTAGGATCAATTCCTGAAATTTGATTGCAGCCTCGATAGGGTAGGAAATGGTCATCATGATTCCCATTTTGTTTGGCGGCCGATCATGAAGTCATGAATTTGGCGACAAAAGTGGAGTGTATGTTGTTTGTGAACACGGCCAACTTCTCCAATTTAGAGTAGATCTCTGTTGAAGTGTGGTACTCCTACTTCTGCAACCACATCCTTACAATAATGACGAGAGCTAGAGTCCTAACTGTGGGCTTCAAATTTAATATCAATTGTACGATTGGCTCCGCCCCCTTGTTTGTGGAGGCCAATAAGTCCACTTGTGCTGTAATTGCTATCATGTAAAAAATGAAGTCACCTGGGAGTAATAGTGAAGTAATTCAGCTTACTTCACGACTCAAACATAACTTAGTTAAGTCATTTTCATGTCATGACGTGAATTCTGCTACTCCTAAATGACTCCTGGAAGTCATTCCCAGTGCCGAGTCGGAACCTGATATGGAGATTGGTCTGTCTTCTTATTCCTTAGCATGCATAGGCCGAGGCCCTCTTTTGTAAGTTATCTTTGCAGAAATTATTCTAAACCAACATGAAATGCTTGCAGATGTGGTCGACAAGCTATCATTCCTAGAAAAGTAGAAAGGGTAATTATTCCAAGATGACAGTGTGTGCGATCGCAAAGCTAAAAAAAATGGAACAGGAATTCTTGTTCCTCAGCATGCACAAGCCGAGACCCTAGTTTGTAAGTTATCCTTGCAGAAATTATTGTAAACCAACATGAAATGCCTCCAGATGTGGTGGACAAGCTACCATTCCTAGAATCCTCCAAAGGCAAAGTTCACCACTTTTTATGTTTTGATCAGTGCACTTCTGAAATTCGAGAGTCCCTATATTATTTTCTGACTGTCATATGATGTTTTTGTGACCACGAGATTAGCTTTGGAAATAAAAGGAAGTGAACAATATTATTACGCACAGTATGGGAGTGAGGTCTTGTTGGACAAGACTATAATGGTTGTTTACAGTTCCAAACTTGAACACACACAATGATCATAATTTGAGCCATAATAGGTTGACCATGCTCCAACTTGTCTTTCCGTGGAGTATTTTATCTTTGTCCTCCCATTTTTTTTTGGTCATTTCCATGTTGAAATATCTAGTAATTTCAAAATCGTACCCATTTTCTCAAGAAGTATGGAAGTGATGAATGAGTATGGGCCACTAAATGTGTGGAAGGGGTAAGTGAGCACGGAGGATTATCAAGTAGGCCGAGGAACTAGCCGACAGCCGACGAATATCTCCTTTATCGCTGCCTCCGTGGCATGCTCCCCCTTTTCCGCTGTTGGATAAGGCCCGAGCCCCTCGGGCAGTAATTATCCCCTACCACTTGCAAGGGGTAGTTTAGTAATCTCCACCCCCCACTCATTGTCACCATAGATAAACTCATGATGACAAGGTAAGTGGAGGGGTCAAGGCCTGACGTCTAGTCCGATGTGAATTTTTTTTTAAGGCGGCGCCATCATTGACCGGCTCCACCTGGCACGTCAGGAGTCCAAGTCGAACGGGACTTCCTCCCGCTGATTTTTCCTCCCGTTGTTTTCCTCATTCTAGTCTCCTTCTTTGTGTCGTTGTGTTTGCTTCGAGTTTTCTCCCGCTGCTGCTTCCTGCTTGTTCCGTGAAATCGTGCATCACCTCGTCGAGTGGGAGGGAGTGGGAGGGATTGGATTAGTGCCGCGGATTGTGGAGTGGCGGCGCGGTCCGTGGAGTTCAAGCATGGGAAGGGAGTCGCAGTGGAGGGAGCTCTTGTTGTTTCTCTTTTGGTTTTCGTGAGGCGCAGCTTGAGGTTCGAATTCTGTGTCCACGCATTGTTTGGCATTGCGGCGTGGGTGGACTGCGGACTTGTGGTGCGGTCTGTGGAGTTACGCGGTAAGTTTYTCTCTCTCTCGTCATTTATTGGCGTTCATCTTTCAGTGTTGCAGAAGTTCATGTTTGGTGTGTTCTTTGTTTGCAAAAAGGAGTTCTTTGTACTGCGAGGTCATGAAGGCTGATGATTGATTGACACTAGTTTAGTTAGGTGTGTTTGCTTCTTGGACTGCTTAAGTGTTCATAGTATTCGTGGATAGGGTATACTCTAGTCGATGGTACTTCCTGCAATAGGAACACAGAAATGACAATCCTGTCATCTTCAGTGTAGGAAGAGAGAGTTGGAAGTATTTTTGCAGCACCGTGCATCTCCGAAGAGAACCTGCTTCATGAAGCGTCGTAGCAGAGATCACACGAAAGTGTAAGACATCAGGTAAGTGAGCTTTGCGTGGAACCTGTCATTTTCACATAAATGTGTATGCAATGGATGATTGAATGTGAGCAGGGTTTGAAGGTAGATTCAATTGAGTGAGCACTAGAAGCTGTGCACGATTCATTCCATTCTGCTTATTAGATTGCAATAGTTTTGCAGGGAGTGTTTGTGCACATCCTGGTGGTTCGCTGTGATTACTCCGGCTGGTTCGTAGTAAACTTAGAATGAACTTGTACTGTGCAGGATTCATTGTTTCCACTTGAAGCCTCATTCTACGAAATCCGAAGCGTGGAATTTTGAGCGTGAATTTTGAGCGCATAGTCATGTCAATATCCGCGGAAGCTATCAAAAACCCAAACGACTGGACCAACACGTAAGTTCTGTCTTCCTCACAGTGTATTTGTACATGTAGTAGGAGAAAAGAAATTCGTATGCGCAAGTGCTGTAGTGGTTCCGTAGCAAGTTTAGCGAATACGTGGGCCCTAACACCTCGCATGTCGAGGTAGTTTATGTGCACCCGAAACCGTTCATCGGGAGAACTCCCGATGAAAGCTGATTGGGAATGTGCACACCTGTACTGTGAACCAGTAAATACTGTAGGTCAGCCCTAGAACCCTAAACCTCATATTGAAATTGATATTGTCACTGACAAAGCGGTTTAAATTGCAGTGGCCCATCGGGAGATCTCCCGATGAAACCACTAGTATAAATAGTTGACATTAAAAGGCTGCAGAAATCAACACTATAAGAAAACTGCGTTTTTGGTCATGTTTTCACAAAAACACGTGACGTTGAAAAAAACATCACATGTTTTTTGAAAACATGCAATGTTTTCTAAAAAACGCGTGCCGACAACCGATTTTGCACGTGATGTCATCAAGAACAGGGCAACAAAATCGACAAAATAAGGAAATGTCATTAGCAACATCACATGTCATCCACAACGTCCAACAAAACAGAACAAAGATTTTCCACGACGTCACCGAAAACATAGCTCTGCCACGTTAGCGCCTTCAACCAGGGTCACTGCGGGCAGTGACTGCGCAGTGACGCACGATGCTGCCCGGGTAGAGAAAATGTGGGCAAAAGGGCAGCTGCTCTCTAAGCCTTCAACAAAAAAGGTGGGGAACAATACTAGGACCTATAGAAGTGAATGTTTCGATTTCAGGTGGGACAAATTAATGATTCACACCATTAGGCATTTAGGGGGAACAATTTCATTCCATTTAATTTGTGGGCCACCACCAAGGGCCCACTTCCATCAAAGCCAGCCCTCGGTGCTTACAACCCTTTTTTTTGGCCCCCAAAATGAAACCATTGAAATGGAAGCGCCTATAGCACACCGTTATTTTAAAAATAAATAAAAGGGGGGGTAAACAATACTGGGGACCTATCGAAGTGAATGTTTTAATTCTAGGCGGGACAAATTAATGATTCACACCATTAGACATTTAGGGGGAACAATTTCATTCCAATTAATTTGTGCGCCACCACCAATCTCCCATAGTCCGGAACCCCGCAGTCTTCTAAGTACCCCAAACAACATCTAATGTCATTGGTTATAAGGGTTAATTATACGTTCATGAAGTCGCCTTCAACAAGTTTGAGTAGAAAAAAATAAATCTTCAAAACCTCGAAGGGTATGAATAATGTATCTGAAGTTTTATCACCTGGATCAAGCCCTGGATATGCTCTGCGAGTTTTAGGGTTTCAGTCAGGGGCGAGGCTTATTGTGGCAGAAGTTCGACAGCACAAGTCCTTTTTGTTTCTCCATCGCCACGCTCCACTACAGGCACGGCCTCTCTCCAACGATGGGCACGTCTCTATTTCTCCATGTCGTGCGTATGCTCTTCCCTACTCCCTAAACTTCAAAAATAAAAATAAAAATCTGTAAGAATGTATGGATGTTGAGGCATGTGTGTATGATTGATTGTGCAGGTGCCTACAAGTACATTGAGGAGCTATGGAGGAAGAGCAGTCCAATGTGTTGCGTTTCTTGCTTTGTGTGCGCTGTTGGGAATTCAGGCAGCTGCCCGGCATTGTCCGTGTTACCCGCCCCAGCCGACCTGACAAAGCTTGCCGATTAGGTTACAAGGCTAAGTAGGTCAGTTTGCACCTGGAATTTAGCAATTTTGGCATCCACCGCTCCAATCTCTTCCAACTGTGTGCAGTTTTATTTGATTGGTCGCGTTGGTTTGGATTTCCAGACTCAGATTCTGATCTGGGCTTTGTCAAATGGTCTGAGGTGCCGGAGATTGTCTTTTTTATTGAGCAATTCGAATTCTCCATGATCATTTTTGTGAGGTCACAAGAAAGCTTATTTAGGTCAGAATTCATCTGGATCGTGGTATGAGTTTTTTGCTTCTTTGTGATGGGCTTTTTTTATTCTTAACTGTAGAGATACGTTGTCTACCGTGTGCGTCTGCTGTGGAGGCAGGAAGAGGCCGGAGTCCAAGGATATTGTGTATAGAAAGCTMAACAACCAGGGTATTACACAGCTCAAGTTCCAACATAGTTCGAGGTCTCTTGCTGAGGAACATGCTGGACGCAAGCTTGGAGGCATTAGGGTTTTGTGAACAAAGGGGTCCTTCAATTTTTTATTGCGGAAAACATGTCCTTCAGAAGTTGTACTAATGCTGTCAATGGCGTTGGAGTGATGCAGGCGTCCAGTGGGAAGAGATCACCAGCTCAGAGAAAGTGCTTTCCTTATGTATTGATGTTGTCTTTCATGTCTCTAAAGACATGATATTCTTGGCTGCGACATTGAGAGGAACACTCGAAGTTTGCTGTAGTGTTCTAGGAAGCGTGTTTGTATGTCATGCTTGGAAGCAAAGGACTGTGGCAATGGCAAGAGGAAAATGGGGTAAGGGAGTGAGGTGTGAGCATGTAATCTTTAGTAAGTCTTATCACAATTTCGATTGTGTTGGCATTTGAGGCGTGTTTTCAAGAAAAGTCCTTTGACAAACTTAGTGCTATTTTAGAGCTTTTTGTAGCACGCTTGCCTCTCTATTACCTCTTTTAGAGCATATTCTATTGTATCTTTACATGTCATGGTAGTTTCAAGGAAAAGTGTCTCTATTGATTGCCATTTTGGTCATGGTTAAGTGATTATTGTGCATGTTCATTCAGAATTTGTTTGTATGTAATTGAAGTGAATGTTGATACTAAGGCAATAATTTCATGTTTTCCTCCTAACACGGAGTCATAGTATGTTGTTGTATGTATTTGCATACATGTTGTTGTTACACTCATTGGTGGAAGGTAGACACACTTTATGGATAGGTGAATGGATGACTTCTTTGATGACAGCATTACACTACATGCTTTATACCCATTTCAATCATGGCACTAGCTCACACAGTATCTTTCCTTGCATTCATTCACTTTCATGTCGTAGTTAATGTCGTGAGTAACATTGATAAACTTTGCAAAACTTGAAGCCGTGTTCAATAACATGTCACTATGGATATCTTCTGAAATGTGACGATGTCGTTGAAAACAGACTCCATGTCTTAATTAAAAACCCAGAACTAGTCTTGAATGAGAACATGACGTTTACATTGATGTCGTCCAAAACATGTCGCCGGTGTTGACGACGTCACTGATAACATATTTGAAGATAAGAAATCCTTGTAATAGACCCACGTGGCATCTAACGTGGAAGTGCCACACCAGATTCTTAAAATCTGCCACGTCAAAATTTTGGAGGGTCCACGTCACCACCGTGGGCAGAAAGGGGTAGGTCCAAAAAATAACTACATGGCAAGACCTACCCTTAAAAAAAGCTGAGTTGGCAACCTGGACCCCTCCACGTGCCACCTTCAAAATCGTTTGCAACACCCTGATTTTTGGTGACGTCATGCGAAATTTGTCATGTTTTCAGTGACATGACCGGAAATTTTGGCATGTTTTCACGTCAAAAAAAAAAACACATTTTGGCCGACATCGCCGGGAAGATCTAAAGTGTTAAAAAAAACGCACGGGCATGTTTATTTTGACGTCACCAAAATCACTGTTTTCTTATAGTGCAATATCGGGAGATCTCTCGATGGAATGAATGTGCTATTTTCAGCTTAGGAAAACGGCCTTGTATCTCAAATTCGACATGAACCAAGACGTAGTAGACCAAAATCCGACCAATAATCAACAGGAGAACTCCCAATAAAGACTCGGATATATACAATGACCCGTCCCCAGGACCAAAAGGTAGAACCTGATCACTAGAAGCCACGACGAGTTCATAGGATTTGGAAGGACATTGTTCGAGAAATTATCATAATGGTAACCGGAGATCTCCCGATGGAAACTGATAAATAATTGAGTGACATGTATGCATCGGGAGTTCTCCCGATATGTCGCATCCCCGGAATTGAAATACGTGAGAGTAATGTAAATAGTTTCTCCCTGTACAGTCATCGGGAGATCTCCCGCTGTATACAACATTTCAAGAACGTTCCTGTCATAGTAGTTATCGGGAGATCTCCCGATGACTTGTGGCCTGCACTGCTGATATAGGATAAGTATTAAACCTCCTTTAACTGAAAGATGGCTGAAGTCATACACGAATCTAATCATCTACTTGGCTTCCCGCAGCGCAAATTCCACAAACAATTTTCCTCACAGCAAGGCACCTATAAAGCTTTACAAGTTCTGCGATAGGTGGATGCATTCGTATGTTTACAGTGGCACTACCATCCCAGAAGCGGTTTTCCGATGCGATCGAAAAGTCACAGCGTGGGGATTGGAGTAGATGGAGCAGGCAGACGGTCCGGCAACGATATGTCCAACGCTGACTTTTTCAGGCATGGGACATTTGCCGACGGGCCTGGCGGTGCTAGAGCTTCAGGGTCTCGATAACTCGACAGTCCTCATGGTCATTGAGGAGATGGTTCCCAGGTCCGAGGTGAGAAGGAGATACGGGTTGATCCTCGACTACGCCACAATGGATCTGGAGATGTGCGAGACCCTTACACGTAAAGGAATGTTAGAGAAACCCGACGGATCCCATTGTTGGACGCCCCATGAGATGAAGTTGGAGTGGGACATTATGGACGAGAACCGCAACCACCAGGAGGCCCCTATCAAACCAACACCGCCAAAGCCTTCTTCTTACAAGAAAGGGAAGAAGCGTAAAGCCATTGCAGGAGCACCAGGAGATGAAGTAGTGGAGGAACCCACAAGCAAGGGGAAGGGAAAGAAGACGAAGGTGATGAAGCTGACTTTGCACCGAGCTGTCAACATGACAAAAGCAGAGGTGGAAAAGCTCGAGCCCGACGAAATAAAAGAAATAAATAAGCTCTACAGCCATGTATTCAAGCCAATGTACAAATGGGAGAAGAAGCCCTTAGCGAATGCAAAAGGCGAACTCGTGCGAGTGCACTACAAGTTCCTTCACAAGGCTCCTCCTRGAGTACTAGTGTACAGAGGCATTGAGCACAAGAGGCTGAAGGGGATAAAAAATCGGATTCTTGTCGATGCTGACTATAATTCGGAGAACCGATACATTATTGTTCTACCTCTCAAGCTAGGACCATACGGGGCAGACAACAAAGTGACATTCTGGGATACGTGTCCCAAGAAGGAGAGTCTGACCGCCAAAACCCATTACTACATTATTGGTGGACAGCACACAGTGCAGGCACACAGGGAATTGATTGAGTCCAAGCATATCTGCGAGGCAGATAAGGAGGCGGCCTCGACGTTCAATATCATCCCAATATGGGAACCATTCGCCACAAAGAAGAATGAAATCCTGCACCTATCCAAGGCATTAAATCAGAACATTGCTGGTGAGCAAAAGGAGCAGAGCTTTTCAAAACAACTTGCGCACGCTCGAATAAAGTGGAACGACATGGGCCAACCCATGCCGGCGTATGGAGGGCAAGCGCACTCAACAGAATACAATGTAAGTACTGCTAACTTCATTCCTCCGTGCCCAGTCATCGGGAGATCTCCCGATGTCATCTGCATGTTTTTATAATTGCATGCATCAAGCCATGAATCCTGCGATATGTAGTGCTTCAGTAGGATACTCCTTGTTGAATACATAGGCAGTCCTACCGATAAATCCCACACTGCTTCCTACAGTACTTGTAAGTCCTGAATGCCAATATGAGATCATAGACCTTAGGTTCCTAGATGACCATGCCATTATTATGCAACGGGAGAAATCCCGATGATCCATAGAGCAAGTCTACGAAAGTCATAGAAATTGTTCAGGACGCGGAGACGCAGTCGAAGTCACTCACAGTCGCCAAGCTAATTTGGGATGACCTCCACATTCAGAGCCAGGAAGCAGCCGGCGAGGACAATCCCGAAGTAGAGGGGGCCAAAGGGGGAGAGGACGGAGCAGAGGGAGAGCAGACACGAGGTCAGAGTGACATTGAATCTCCAAACTCACTTGCAGGAGGTGACGGAAGCTTCCCATCAGAGGAGACAGAGTCTGAGTGCGAGCCCCTCCAAAGAAAGGTTAGTGACCATAGCTAACCATCGGGAGATCTCCCGATGGCAGTTCCTAAATTCGCTTTATGACCACCCTCAGTGTACGCACTTAGCCATCGGGAGATCTCCCGATGCCAGTTCCTCAATTCGCGTTCTTGCTCGGCTCAAAAATGAGAGTCTCATGCGTTCCGCGCCTTGCAGAAGAGAACAGCAGTGCCATCGCCACCTAAAGAAGACTCGGTGCACCCAACTGAAGCGTCTGCCTCACAGAAGAGGTCTAGAAAGAGAGATACAGTGGAAAAGAAGAAGCCGGTGAGGGCGAGGAAGGAATCGGGCTCAGCCCTACTTTAGAAGAAGTCAGGTCGGCGACAAGAGCTGAGGACCAAGCGAAGGCTGGATGTTGAGCTCACTGAATTTGACGATCTCGGCGCTCCCTCCCCCCCCCCATTCTCGAGATGTGCAGGCAAGGAGTGGAGTCGCTGTCGTCTCCTCCCCTAAATCAGCACAGGCCCAGGATGCTGCGGAAATAACCCCGGAATCGAGCAAGGCGGCGTCTATTCTTCTTGCATGTTCAGAAGGACGTGTTCTTGTTACACCTACAAAGGTGGCCAGGGAGGCCATGGTCGAGAGCACAGACGCCGGTCCACTAGGAGGGGAGCCGCGTGGATATACAACGGGAGATCTCCCGATGTCTGTTGAGCAGGTAGTTACTCCTGTTCATGAACAGACGAAGAGTGTGGAGCTCGAGAGTGATGCCTCAGAAGATCTTTTGACACCAACTACGGAGGACTTCACTACTGGTGCAGTTGTGGACGCGGCAGTTCAGTTGCAAGGAGGTTCATCGGGAGATCTCCCGTCGCCTGAGGCCAAACGACAATCCCTTATCCTTCAAATGCCTGCCGGAATTCTTGAGGATGCCATGTCGGATCTCAGACAGATGAGTCCGGAGGCGCCATACACCGAAGGTGAATCCATTCATAGCTGTTCCACATCTTGGGCTGACTTATGCTGAGAAAGTCTCCATCTGGAATAGGATTAAGGATCTTGTTGATTTGCCGAGTCACCATAAATGTCAAACGCGCAATTTTGGAAGTAAAGAATCATATGATATTCTGGCCACGTGCGGGGCTATTAATTTCCTTTACAAAAGCATTGTTGATATCGCCTCTGACCATATACCGCAGGCAACAGAGTCGGAGTTAGGCGGACTCGACGCTCGTCCGCCTTCAACGGATGAAGGGAGCGAGGGGAATCGGTGTGGACCGGACGACAGCAAAGGTGCTTGAGGTGACACCCTCTATTCTTCAGGGCTTCGACCTAAAATGAGTGTTGTTCATATTGGACTTATGTCTAACATTGTCGTCGGATTTTGGACTGCAGATTCTGCTAGACCTTCTAGGAATACACTTGCGACACCAAAAAAGGTAGCTCCACGAATCTATACAGTGGTCTTGGATTTAAACGGACTTCTTCTTTATAGGTCCTTTCCCCGTAATCGAGTCCACATTGAGAGGCGGACCGGTGTCACTACCTTTCTGAATTGGCTCTGTCGGAAAGTGCAAGTTGCATTCTAGAGTAGTGTATCGCCGAAAAACATGGACGACTTGTTAAGCGGCGTGCTTTCAGATTGTACTTTTGGTCCTAGAGATGTCATTGCTTTATCTCAGGGGGCATGCACTAAGTCCTCATACAGGGACCCAAGTGCACCGCATAAGCCAACTTTCTTGAAGGACCTTACGACGTTTGCGCGGATTGCTGGTTTGTCTACATTAGAGAACGTTCTACTAATTGATGACAGTCCAGTAAAAAACATCATGAATGATCCACACAACGCTGTTTTCCCGGAGTCCTACTGCGGGGATTCCAATGACAACTACCTTTGTATGCAGTTGCTACCTTGGCTTGATGGTCTTTTTAAGTCAAATGAGAAGGTGCCAGTGTATGTGAAGAGTAACCGGCTCTTCAGTGGACAACCTGGCGTGGAGCCCTTGTCGAAGCAGGGCTTCGCAGTTCTATCTGGAGTTATGCATTGATTTCCTTGTGTCGACGGCATCATCGGGAGATCTCCTGTCAGTGGAGCACCTGTTTTTTGGCATTGAGACTGTAGATAGACCTAAGTACATACTGTCAATGCAATTGTAAATGCACTTGTAAATGCACTTGTAAATTGTATTTTGAAAACATTTGTGTGAAGGTTTTGAATCTTGAACTAGAAACTTAATGATATGGATAATTACCATACTTGTACTTTGACATCAATCATTGTAATTGAACATTCAATATGCAGAATAAATTAGCGCACTTTTGCACCCATTGTTCATTGCATTTCAATTTTGTTCCTTCGGTCCATGTTTGGTTTCTATTTTATTGAGAGAGTTCCTTGGGTGCTCGTTGTTGCATACTTATTCCTCACATTTTTGGTACACTCGTGCGTGGCGAGCAGTGGCCACAATGGACTTCCACTTCTGCGTTCACTCAACACATTTGAGGTTGAGAATTCCTCAGTATGTGTTGACTTCCATATATTTGATATTCGATTTCTGGTATTGTATGTGACTCTGTATATACTCCAACTTCACCGGGACATCTCTAGCCTTATCGGGAGGACTCCGGCTGAGGCTGAAGGTGATTAGTAATGTGTGTCCATTTGGATATCATTTTGGATATCAACTTCATTCGGATATCTCTCCATTGTTTAAAAATCCTCTGCAGTGGCCACATGCTCGTTTGATAGGACGCTCCATACTTGTGAGGGATGACCTCGATTCTTTTGAATCGGAGGGTCCGTGGTATATACGAAAGGAGCTCACTGCTCATTCTGAACCCTAGAAGGCTAGATCATACTTTGGAGTAGTGTACATACTCTAGGTCAATCATGCCTTCATTTCTTTTGAAGGGCAGCTTTTCATTGTTCTCTATTTCAATATGAATAAATTGTAGGTAACCACCTTACATTTCAGTTACTTTCAAGCTTCATTGTATCGTGCCGCATGATTGTAAATATTTGCTTTGCTTTTCCCATTTTGTATGTTCTTTTGTACTCGTCGAATGCGACGACTCATTGGGAGATTACCGGATTCTAATTACGCAAGGAAATACCAAGAGGCCAGCACTAACTTAGTCGTTGTAATAGTTTCAGTTGAATAATATTTGGTTTCATTGGTATCATGCCACACTTAGAATCCCAGTTCCTTGAATCTGCACTACATCGAGAGATCTCCCAATGATTTCTCTCAATTACTATGTACAATTAAGTGATGTATGCTCGAACAAGGTGTGCTTCAATCTTTTCTCTCCACTTTCATAGGGATTGGAGTCTATTAATCCAGAGGATCGGGAGGTCTCCCGATGCTTTTGTCCTTCACAAAGTCCAAAATTCATTGAATAGTCCAAAAGTAGTTAAATATGGCATTCTTCCAATTGATGAGGGTTTGGTTCTAATTTAGCTATGGAATTCTCATTACTAATTGGATTACGAGTTATTAGCTAATTAGTTAGCTTGAAGTGGTTGTTTGTAGCTTTGACTCCACATTGGCAAGAGTTTGCTTCTAGTCTAGCAAGAAAAATGCCTAATTGAAATATTGGTGTTTTCATATAGTTCGAACTGTCGGAGTATTTTATGCACTAGGTTCATGTCTAGTCTTTACTAGTTGTGAAGTTGGAGTGGTAGTCAAGCAACAATAAAATATAGAGTTTTGTGAATTGTAGAGACAAAACACTATTTTTGTATATTGATTTTAGTTTAAACACCATTTACTTAATTGTTGTATGTATCTTGAATATATGAATATATAAAAACGCAGATTTTACATTTCAATATGGAATTCAATATAATCTACTTGATGTTATTTTGTTGATTGCAACATACTTTTCTTTTAGTGATAGAATGTAACTTTGAGTCTTCTTTGATTAAGAATGAGCTATCCACCATTGATTGCAATGTAAAGTTGAGAAGTTATGAAATTAGATATTAAGTGAATATTTTTTATACACCAATGCATTTGATCAAATAATGTTCTCAAAAATCAAAACTGCTCAAAATCAATTAAGATGGTTATCTCTAGTTTTACTTTTATTTTTTAGATTTAGAAGACTCTAAATACAAAGAATTGTATTGCAATATTCTATGGAAATCAGTGTTATGTAATCAAATGGTAATTGTAGACCTTTTCTGTAGATTGGATGATTGCTTGAAACACATCCAAATTTTATTGCATTTGAACCCTAGAGGTATTAGAGRTTATGGAAGAAAAATCAAGGCCTTCAATGAACTCCAAAAGTTATGTTCAATATAGGTAAATGAAGATTTTCAAGAAAATAATTACATTGAGGAATTTGTTTTTGGATCAAATTAGTGTACATTTTTTCTTCAAAGATCTTATTAGARAATGATGAGATTCTATCATAGAAGTGATTAAAGCATAGTGAAAAACCTACAAGTGAAGGTAAGCTTAGTAAAAAATATGCTTGCGCAAACTAAACTTTAAGACTCACACTTGGTCTAACTTGTTATAAAGATTTCAATGATAATTAAAGATGTTTACATGCTATTAGGGTTAGCAAGAATAAATGAATGATTTTTTTTGCAAATGAAAACATAACAAACCAAACATAACAAATGTGAGACAATGAGGCAGTTCGTTTTAAGTATATTACAAAAGTTTATTGGTGTCTAAAATAAAGGACTTCAAAGTTTTTTTTGGTGTAGGGATTCCATAACTGCCCGCCAACTAAAAAGCCTCGTAACTTTCATCCCAACCTTTGAAATGCAATGATTCAAAGCTTTTTGAGTACAAATAAATCTGAAGAACAAATTTGAAATTTTTATTTCTTAAAAAAGTGATTTTTTCAGATCTGCCAGGACTGCCCAGGTTGAGAAACAAACAACATATCATGCAATAACTTGTGACTCATATTTCCAAATGTCATGAAATTTGTGCATATGAAAGATAATTATTTCTTGTCCCCACATTCTTTTAAAATTTCAACCGAAAACATGCAAATCTCCAATCACACGTACCTGCCCAAAATTTCTATGTTGCCAAAAACCGCATGTTGGTCCTTTAGGGGTTAAAGAGCAAAGGGCAAATTTTATCTAAATATCACCTACATTTGATGCATATATCACCAAGTATCACCCAAGTATCACATGAGTAATGAAGAAATATCTGGAAAACTGATTAAAAAAAAAACAGATTAAAAAACTGATTAAAAAAAACAGATTAAAAAACTGATTAAAAAAAACAGATTAAAAAAAATTCGCTGATCCCCCTCGTACTGTAGTCCTTTGTTGGAAGTTTGAACATGTGGATGAATGTTTGAAGATCCGGATGGATGATTTCGTGATCGCTCATCACAACGGCAAGGCGGTGCGAGGATTCTTCAGCTGCCGATTGCGACTTGCAGATGTATCCAAAATTTTCCAGTACTGTAGTGGTTTACGAAGAATTTCGATCTCCCTCAATTCGAATTCATTGGATCCTGCTGTTTCCCGGCTCCGTTTGAACATCTTTCTCTTTGAATTTTGCAGCCAAATTGAATAAAACAATCACTCAATTCCTCAAGATGTATTCATGTGAAGCTTCATTTCTACCACTTCCAATTGCARCTGCACCAACCCTTGCATCGTCTCAATTGAGACTCCAATTAGGTTTTAGAGTTGTGAATGAGAGGAAATTTCTGGTACAACCGAGAGTTCGATGGAATCAAACCTTTAATGTTTCGCAAGAGAGGCGAATTCGAATGGGGTTTGATCGTTTTAGGGTTCACGGGCTGAAGCGGGATGAGGGCGAGACTTATGTGGAGGTTGCTGTGGAACCGGTTGTTGAGGGCGAAGATGGAGGAGAAAAGGTTTGGTTGAGCACGGATGTGAAAGCGAGGTTGTATTTGCTGTTGGTGCCGTTCATGTGGGGGACGTATGGACCTGCTATGCGCTTCATCTACTCGCAACCGTTGGCTCCATCGCCCAGCATCATCACCTTGTCTCGCAAGGGTATGTGTTGTGAAAACTGGAGGTTCTCATTCTCCGAATTCTAATTCAATAACAATCTGAATGTTTTCGAATTTTTTTTAATAATTCTGTCTGTACTTACARCTTAAGAACTGAATCTTACAAAYAGAATCTAACTKTAAACCAATCAAAYAGGCAATTATAMTAATCAACGCAAGTACAAACTTGTGAGAAAGATAATGCCCTTGACCAAGRTGATGTAGCCTTGGACTGGATGGTTTAGTCTCTGACAACGAGGTCATTTCGTTCAGAGTGGGATGAATTTGGAACATGCCGTTCATTGCAGCTCGTTTTCTGAATGGGAAAATCCCATGGTAATTTAGTTTTTTCTTATTTTTGAAAGCACATTTTTTGAATACGATGAAGTACTGAATTCTGTGCTGTTGTTTGTCTTGCCTTCAGTGGCGTCTGTAGCATTTTTTCTACTTTTACAACCTCTGGAGAAAGCTGTGAAGAAGTCAAATCATAACGGAGCTGCGATATCTGTGAGCGAGCCAATAGCTGGGAACAGCTGGGTTGCTGCAGCTGAGTTGGGATGGTGGACATTTCTTGGTACAGCTCTACAGGTTTTGTCTCTCAGAACTCCCCTTTGGTTTGGTGGTGTATGCAATTCCCAATTCCCGCGATGGGCAAATTTATGATTTTGTTCTCAAGTAAAAGGTGACCATTCTCCTCTCTATCTTAGCTCATGGATTGTGCCTAGTTTATACAATAGAGGTAACCCAACATATTTTAGGATTCTTACACCAGGCAAGATGCTTTGAAGACCGAAGACCCCGAATCCATTATCAGGGTGCTCTTCGAAGACATCCGTATATCACATACCCGTCAGAGATAATTGAATAGAGTTTTTGATATGGCCAGRATGGCGTGCAGACTATCCTGCGTAGTGTCTAGTGAAAAATTAAGGTTGTAAAAGCTGGCATGTGATATTTGGGCTAAATTTGGTGCTCACGTGCTCACAGACATACGCACTGGGAAGCACCACTGCAACTAGGGCTGGCTTCATCATGCAAACCATCACCGTCTTAGTGCCTCTGATTTCCGCTGTATCTGGAAGCAGCGTCAGTAAAATCACGTGGGGTTCTGCCTTCCTTGCCTTGACGGGTGTCGTCCTCATGACTATGCTTGGGAACGAAGGTGCTGCAGCTGGTGGGAGCATCTCTAGCCTTTTGTGCAGGTGTCCTTCTTGGACTTTCAAACTTTCATGATGGCTAGGTGTCCTGATATACGCCACAAAATGATGTGACTGTGCAGACGCTGCTTGTGCAATGGTAAGATTGTAATCTGTTATTCATATGTGAGGGTGATGTTGTGGATACCAAGTAGGACCGCTCACATACATTTTCATCATGTTGAGAACAACATTATCTKTTCTGTTGTTCGAAGTGCTAAATGRTAATCATCTTGATGCTATTTACTGTTATGCAGTGAGGGGTCTTCAGGATGTCAATCCGCCATTATGGGAGACCTCGAGGTTCTAGCTGCAGCATTTTTCTACGCTATCAATACCGTCAGGTTAGGAGTTCATGCAAAGAAGACGTCAGCACTGGAGCTCTCTACCCGGGTCATGATAGTTTCCTCTGCGTTCACCTTCGCCTGGGCAGGCTACGATTATTTAAATGCTACCCTTGATGGTATGAACCTTCATTCTACCTTCTTTGTAAAATGAAAAGCTTCCTTCCGTGACAATCAATCTGTGGAGATTCGGTCCTTGAGTTCCATTGAGTTCCCAAGTAGTTGACCATCCTTGTGTTAAAATGTCATACACTTGTCAAGATTAAGAGTCTGTGCCAGMAAGGCATTTTYTGTCTTGTAATACATCTSTCATCATGCACTACTAAAGCTCTCTAGGAATTGCACAATTATGATTACAGAATATTAGGCAGATTTGTGCCAAAATGGCTATGTAGTTTCTTCTAATTTTCTATCTTCTTTCTGCAGTTCTCTCACGATTCCAAATGCAGTTTAAGAGCAGATGTATTTGATGATTGGACATCTCTAAGCCCTGAAAATCTTACGGTGRGCATGGATGATACATGATGTGCTACAGGAAGAGATGGTGGGTTGGCGTGGCAAGGCCTGACCAGCCCCGAAGTTTTAGGGGCAACCATATTTGCTGCTCTTGTTCCGGGAACTTTGGCGCACCTTGCACAATTTGTTGGGCAGAGAACCGTTCCTCCTTCTGAAGCACAGGTGAACTCGTGCTTCCTCTTTTGTGTTGCTAGTTGGATGCAAGCACCGTTGGGTTTCGTTTAGCTGGTTGYTCCATTTTTTATAGCAATTCATGCACTTTAATATTTAAAATTTGGTTACCAGCATTGTACGGATAAGTTATGAGTTTTTTGAAGTTCAAAGTATTAGGCATGATTTGACTACCCTTGAACTATGTATCGCATGGAAACATTTTTATTGTCCCAGAACCAAGAAGTTGATCCCATTTGTTACAAAACCATTTTTTAAGAAGGCACTTGCGTTGTAAATGGGTGACTTTTCAACTCATGGGAAAGGAAYCCCCACGCTAATGGGTTCCCCTACCTTAGACTTGATGAGCTCCTTGAATTCTCAGCCTGATACCCGGGGTGTTTCTGCAGGTGTATTTTTCATTGCAACCTGTGTGGGSAGCTTTGTTTTCTGCAGTGTTACTTCACGAGACTATGAGCCCATTGGCTTGGGGTGCAGGGTGCCTAATTGTGTTTGCTGCCTTGTTAGCTGGAACCCAGAATTCCTGATTGGGATYATTTCAATCAAGGATCAGCACCAGTGTTTACAACCCTTTGAGAAGGAATAGATTTACACAAAGAAGAATACTTGACCACCGCAATGTCTTAAAGTATAGTGTGTGAATTGTTGCTGGCGAGGTCATTGTAAGTGACACCAGACAATTTTCTCTTGGATAATAGTGTATGAGAAGGTCGTAAGTTTGTAACAGTACTTTTCTAATTTCTTGGGGGGGTCTCAAAACCCAGATTATCAAGTAGAGGATACATATATTCAAAAAATTGTGCAAGTACGTGTATTTCACCTGTAGCGCAATGTACTCAGGTTGAGAACTGCAGGAGCTCATTAAGTATCAGGTACATGTCCTTGCTTATGGAAGGGAAGCTTAGAATGGAGCTTAGAGTGAAGTTTAACTTGACTGAATTCTTGTATTGGGGAGCCAAAGCTTGATGTGAATAGTGGACATGTGTACGAATGCCATCGCCATGGAAAAACACCAAAGGTATGTGCATCCAAAATTGCCACCTAAATTGTACAACTTGCTTTCATTCAAAGTGTCGATTTTGGGTGCATAAGGTGACTCAACCCATTCCAGTTTGGATAAAGCCCATTGCTAGCAAAAGAACCTAGGAGTTTATATTATAAACACCTTCTATGGTTATAGGCATCTATGTCATAGGCCTCTATATAATAGACTCTTTCCATGTTATAGTGTATTTATGTTATAGGTACATATGTTATAAACACCTTCAATTGGTTGTATGTGTATACCTACAACTAAGCTCAAGGTTGGTAGGCCCACATTTGTACACCCATACACTAATAATCAAGTGCTACTAAATATTGTTGTTTATTAATCCGAGTTCAACTACTTTCTAAGTCCAAAATTTTATAGTTTCTATTGCATTCAAAACATGTATAGCTTGCATTGGTTTTAATGCACCAATGCATAGCATGTAGGAACGTGTGCAATATACAAGAGGCAATATTTGGGTCTACAGTTGAATTAATTAGACTACTAGTAGGTTATCTTAGCCTAAAGATAACTAAAGATGTTGTGAACTATGCGATCAAAAGATAGACCACCATGATAATGAATTGTCCAACTTGTCCGTCCCCCCACCCTAGCTCACCAAATAACATCAGCCATTCGATCTTTCAAAAATAAATTTAAAAAAAAAAAAAACATTGTTGCGCCGTGGCTAGAGTGAGGCGGGGGATCCTCTCCAAAATTGCTATCACTACAAGAGAAAGGGGTGTTTTAAGTATAGTCCTAGAGATAAGATTTTAAGTAATGATTTTTTTAGGAGATTTTTAGTAAGAAATATTTGTCTTCTAGTAAAATTTTACTAGAAGACAAATATTTCTTACTGAAAATCTCCTAAAAAAATCATTACTTAAAATCTTATTTCTAGGACTATACTTAAAACACCCCTTTCTCTTGTAGTTTGTGCCATGGCTGGAGTGAGGTCAAGGTCTAGAGTTCCGCATTAGAGCATCTTCGGTGTCGCACTAGAAATTACTGGCATGACTAACCTGTGTGGATGGTGAGATTTGGTTTGTTGCGCTCCTTTGTTTTGTCGTGGTTTTGTCGTGGTTTTGTCGTGGTTGAGGTTGCGCCTGAGAGTGAATCATGATGGAAAATTTCTTTCGCTTTCTTTTGCTAGAACTAATCGTAATGGGAAATTTCTAGGGTTTGTGGCTTCTACGGTAGTGGTTGTGTCAAGAGAATGTGACAATCTGAAATTTTACATTTTGTAACCCTTTTTGTACCCCTTTTGAAAAAATTAACAACAAATGGAATGTTACCATGTGGACCCTCTGTGAAAATGCCCTTCTCATATGGTTCACAATTGACATTCCTTCACATTGTGCCTATCTCCTCACTATCTCCCACTGAAAAGATAGGTTACTATTTGATAGCTAGTGTTGTCCAATATATTCATCAATACAAAACCTCAAATATGTGAACCTATTTAGTTGCTACAAAATCCCTATCTCCTCAAAAGAGAGTGTCAACTATCTCCTCAACTAATAAAACAAATTAGATGAACTACGATTTGACAAAGCCTCACCAACACTCTAACTAGTTTTCAATAGTATTCTTGAATTGGATGCCATTCACACCCCTTTTTTTAACATTCAAACTATGAAAGACCAAACATAGACACTAATTGACTCTACCAATGAGCAAATAGGATCACTGCAAAAAAACAAAGTTAGCTCCCAGTTTAACCTAATTCTAAACCCAGACATCCAATAAATGGAACACTAGGATGAAACCCTAAATCATAGTGTCTTAGGTGATGATCATCAACAATTACATTGATCCTACTAGTTGTAAGTTAGCAACAACATGTCAATACTAATTTCCAAGACATTGGCATCCTTAAATTCTAGCAAGCATTCCATCTATGAACTACAACCAAAAATCCTTACATTTGATTTATAAACTTGATCTTGATAAGATTTTTTTGATGCATTTTCCCTTGTTTTCATCTTAAATAGTAATAAATTCACAATCAATTATAGCACTAAAGGTATGTTTGCACTTGCTGTTGATGTGATGTTTGCAATGTAGTCTCATTGTCCCCTTGGGGGATAAAATGGATTTTAGGCACACCCCTATAGTCTCAATATTTATCATGATTTTTTGAATTTTTTTTTTGTGAACATAGGAAAACACATTAGGATTGAGGAAATGTAATTTTCATTTCAATCAGCGACCGAGAACAAAAATTATGGCACAAAAAGTCCTTTCTTAGGTGCACCAGGCAAAAAACACCTCACACAAAAAAAAAATTAAAAAAATTAAAATATTAATCTCTTATAGAGTATAATTTTGTACACATGGGAAACTTTGATTATTTCATTTGGATTTGTTATGTGAAAGTTACGGACAATCTTATTTTTTGGGCAATTTGAGCATCCACTAGAAGATAATGAAGGATTCTGTGACTACAAAGAACAATTGTTTTTTGGGTTGCATCGGATGTTTGCAACTAGTGATAATCTGGAGATTTGTAGTAGTTGTGGACAAGTCGCGTGTCAAATTGTAATTGCATAGTGAAATGGGGTTGTTTCCCATCGAGTAGCATACTTGGAACTTTGTCGAC
Organism: Pleurozium schreberi; assembly: GCA_006891605.1. Taxonomy (NCBI): domain Eukaryota; kingdom Viridiplantae; phylum Streptophyta; class Bryopsida; order Hypnales; family Hylocomiaceae; genus Pleurozium; species Pleurozium schreberi. Next base: position 53,706 of record VACF01000390.1, on the reverse strand, counting down.
GAGCTTTACTAGCGTGGTTGCTTATGTGGTATTTGCAGCCACAACTCAAGTAATGAGTTCTGCAATGACTAATATATGACTTGTTTGCAACTCATTGAAAACTCATTTGTAACTTCATTGCAACTTATCTGTATATATTCATTGTGACTCATTTGTGACTTGATTGCAACTTATTTATAACTTGTTTGTGACTCATCTATGACTTCATTGCAACTTGTCTATAACTTATTTGCTACTTGTTGATTTTAAAATAACTTAGATTTTAAATTTTTTAGATCTTATAGAAGTACTGTAAAAATCTACAAAATATAGAAACTTATAAAATGTAGAAATCTACAAAACATAGAAACCTACAAAATATAGAAATCTATAGATTGTAGCAGTCATAGAATTCTCTAAAGATAATTCATTACATCAGAGTAAAACAACTTACATGTCTTATATGTTCATTTTAATAGTACTCTTCACAATTGATATGAGACAATTGATATACGATAGGATGATCAAGAAATAACTTAAAAAGCGACTAGGAAACAACTAAGATGCGACTAGGAAGCAACTTGATAAAGACTAAAATGCAACCAAGAAACGACTAGGATGCAACCAGGAAACAACTAGAATGCAACTATGTAAAGACTAGAATGCAATTGGGAAACAATAAGGATGCAACCAAAAAATGACTAGAATGCGACTAAAAAACGACTAGTTGTCATTTTATAGTTGCAGTTGCATTCTAGTGATTTCGTAGTTGTTTCTGCAACTACAGATTGAGACCACATATTTCATAGAGCACAAACTTGTCCACATCAACAATTGTGATGAATTCTAGATGGAGAATAACTCACATTCATCCTAAATTTGAACTCTGTTACAACTCTCATAATCCTACAACTGCTCTGCAACTAAAACAATTTATATGCTTCATTAGTTCATTCTACAACTACTTTGCAACTAAAATAATGCAATAATGATGCAAAACAATGACGTAAAATAATGTCTTCAAATTTGGTGCAAATAGAGAGGGGTTTAGTCACAGTACATTTGTGTAGGACACATAGTCGCATTTTAGCCGGTTGTGGCAGACCCATTTTTCTTCTAGTGATCTTCTTGAAAAAATAACTTGTAGATTTCATTTTTGAGTGCATTTTTCACAATTTTTAACAAAAAATTGTTGTGAAAGGTCATGTTACGTTGTAAGAACAATCTCACCATTAGGATTATTGTGTTTCAATCCCATCTTAGAGCTATTAGCCATTTAGTTTTTTTTCCAATCTTGAAACCTACTTCTACTTAACAATTTTTTAAGGAATGCAAACCCAAGTGTATTTTTTTGGAATTTTTTTTCTAGACTTTCAACTCAATTTTTCAACATAAAAAATTTAAACTCAAAGTCTGTAGTGCAAAAACATTCCACAAATGGCAGTCAAAGTCATTTGAAATTGCAGGCTAGTGTTCAAAAAAACTTTCTTTTTCAACTTTCAATGACGATATCTTCCAATCTATATGGTCAAACTTAATGAGATTTCTACCACATGATCTAAAACAAGTGAAGTATAAGATCTCATGGGTAGATTTTGAAAAAAATGTTTTTTTTTTCTTTCCTAGGTGAACGCAATAGAAATGGCAATTTTGAGTCATTTGTGAGAAAAAAATGGCCTCAAGACCTTAGGAGTTGAATGTAATAGTCACTACCAGTCTATTAAAGTGACATAGTTAGATGAAATCAACGCTTTTTGGAGGGGGGGAATTTTGCTAGCTTTCACAAATTGGAGTTATTGTTAATGTCTTCACGCCCTTCCAAATTTAATTCAATGGCAAGCTACCAAGAGCACCAAAGCTACATTAAAAAAGATAGCGTTGGATATAATACCCTTCAAATGTACATTGACACCACAATAAGAAATGTAAAATTCATGTGCTACATTGGCTTTGGGTGAGTATCCATTCCTTTGTTGCAAACACATTAATTGACATCTAATTTTAGCCTCATGATTTCAAGATCAAATAAAGTCTTTTGCACCAAGAGAGTGAATATTCACTCAATTCCAATGTGATAGGTGACACAGGAAATGTTATATATGGAAAACACCCAAAGCTTTTAATTTGCACCCTCCCACATGATTATAATCTTCAAAATAAATAGATGTTGAAAAGGAATAGTTAAGATATTTAAATCCAATGAAAAAGGTGAGTTTTTTGGAATTCCTTGCTCAAACTTTTGGGAGTTAGATCCTCTTCTTTGTGTAAAGTAGACCTCAATCTTAAAAAAATATTTATTGTCACATCAGTTATCTTTGAATTTTTTATTAACTTTAAATGGTTAAATATGTGAATTATCATTAGATGTTTTTGCAACCCCGTACAAGACTGTTTTGGGGTTGTTCCCTGAAATTGTTTCCTATGCCGGGCACCAACGACTGCTAGTCTGAAATTTTCAATTTCAAAAACAAATAAATAAATAAATGCTAGAAAATTTAAAGTAACTGAAAAAACTATTTTAAACTATTTGATAATTAATCAAAAAATTAATCAATTAGTGTAATTTGACATGGCAGCCTCTCGGCCACGTTAGACTGCCTACATGGCAGAGTTCCTAGAGTTCCCACAGTCTAGCAACCCACAGTCTTTTAAATGGTTCAAAAAACATCTAATGATTTTCCTTGGCTTTGATGTGCATATACTTGGAATCTTAGTTCTTTTCATAAGAAGAATTATTTTTTTCCCTCACAATGTTTTAATAATCTCATAGTTATATTAATTCATTTAATTGAATAGTATAATGAATAAACTTGGTAAACTTATATTTTTTATGGGCCCCGTCAGGAGACGCTTACGCTCCCAATATTGGGAGCATTGCAAGTCCCAAGGGGAACGTGTGGATATGCTTGCGAGCGAATTAGGGTTTGAGATTTGTTGATCGACTAGGGTTGGGGGGTTGTGTCGGGTGAATCGGGAGTTGTGTCGTGTGGGAATGTCGGGAGAAATCGAGTGGGAAATCGGATTTAGGGTTTCCATGCACATTTCATGTTCCGGCAGAGCGAGCTTCGCCGATCGAAGGAGACCAGGCTGGAATTCCGTGGCTTTTGCACGAATGTGTGAGTTGATTTATCAATCCTTTTCGGAGTTGTCGGAGCCTTACTCGATCTTCACATACCGCTATTTCATCACCTTCTGGTCGGACCTCTGCTTCATGGTAAGCTCGCTATTTGTGCTCTTGTAATGGGATGCGGACGGAAAGATTGATGCGAAACCCTAGTCCCTTGGAAGATGAGGGTGTCTGTTGTGCAATTCTATAATTTGGTTTAGGGTTTGATATGACCTGTTAGGAATCAACTTGGTGTTTTCAATGGATTGGCTCTCAATTGTGGTGTCTATTGTGCAATTCTATAATTNTTTGTTACTTCATTGCAACTTAAGTGATGAGTTCTGCAATGAATAATATATGACTTGTTTGCAACTCATTTAAAACTCATTTGTTACTTCATTGCAACTTAAGTGATGAGTTCTGCAATGAATAATATATGACTTGTTTGCAACTCATTTAAAACTCATTTGTTACTTCACTGCAACTTAAGTGATGAGTTCTGCAATGAATAATATATAACTTGTTTGCAACTCATTTAAAACTCATTTGTTACTTCATTGCAACTTATCTGTGACCCCATTGCAACTTATTTGTTATTCATTGCGACTCATTTGTGACTTAATTGCAACTTATTTATAACTTGTTTGCGACTCATCTATGACTTCATTGCAACTTGTCTATAACTTATTTGCGACTTGTAGATTTTAAAATTACTTAGATTTTAAATTTTTTAGATCCTATAGAAGTATTGTAAAAATCTACAAAATATAGAAGTCTATAGATTGTAGCAGTCATAGAATTCTCTAAAGATAATTCATTACTTAAGAGTAAAACAACTTACATGTCTTATATGTTCATTTTAATAGTACTCTTGACAATTGATATGGGACAATTGATATACAGTAGGATGATCAAGAAATAACTTCAAAAACAACTAGGAAATAACTAAGATGTGACTAGGAAGCGACTTGATAAAGACTAAAATGCAACCAAGAAACGACTAGGATGAAACCAGGAAACAACTAGAATGCAACTAGGTAAAGACTATAATGCAATTGGGAAACAACAAGGATGCAACCAAAAAACGACTAGGAAACGACTAGATTGCGACTAAAAAACGACTATTTGTCATTTTATAGTTGCAGTTGCATTCTAGTGGTTTCCTAGTTGTTTCTGCAACTACAGATTGACACCACAGATTTCATAAAGCACAGACTTGTCCACATCAACAATTGTGATGAATTTTGGATGGAGAATAACTCACATTCATATTATATTTGAACTCTGTTACAACTCCCATAATCCTTCAACTGCTCTGCAACTAAAACAATTTATATGCTTCATTCTACAACTACTTTGTAACTAAAATAATGCAATAATGATGCAAAACAATGACGTAAAATAATGTCTTCAAATTTGGTGCAAATAGAGAGGGTTTTAGTTGTAGTACAATTGTGTAGGACACATAGTTGCATTTTAGCCAGTTGTGGGAGACGCATTTTTCTTCTAGTGATCTTCTTGAAAAAATAACTTGTAGATTTCATTTCTAAGTGCATTTTTCACAATTTTTAACAAAAAATTGTTGTGAAAGGTCATGTTATGTTGGAAGAACAATCTCACCATTAGGATTGTTGTGTTTCAATCCCATCTTAGAGCTATTAGCCATTTAGTTTTTTTTTCCAATCTTGAACCTACTTCTACTTAACAATTTTTTAAAGAATGCAAACCAAGTGTATTTTTTTGGAATTTTTTTTCTAGACTTTCAACTCAATTTTTCAACATAAAGAATTTTAAACTCAAAGTCTGTAGAGCAAAAAAATTCCACAAATGGCCATCAAAGTCATCTGAAATTGCAGGCCAGCGTTCAAAAAAACTTTCTTTTTCAACTTTCAACGCCAATATCTTCCAATCTATATGGTCAAACGTAATGAGATTTCTACCACATGATCTAAAACAAGTGAAGTATAAGATCTGATGGGTAGATTTTGAAAAAAATGTTTTTTTTTCTTTCCTAGGTGAACGCAATAGAAATGGCAGTTTTGAGTCGTTTGTGAGAAAAAAATGGCCTCAAGACTTTAGGAGTTGAATGTAGTAGTCACTACCAGTCTATTAAAGTGACATAGTTAGATGAAATCAACTCTTTTTGGAGGAGGGGGGGATTTTGCTAGCTTTCACAAATTGGAGCTATTGTTAATGTCCTCATGTCCTTCCAAATTTAATTCAATGGCAAGCTACCAAGAACACCAAAGCTACATTAAAAAAGATAGCGTTGGATAAAATACCCTTCAAATGTACACCACAATAAGAAATGTAAAATTCATGTGCTACATTAGCTTTGGGTGAGTATCCATTCTTTTGTTGCAAACACATTAATTGACATCTAATTTTAGCCTCATGATTTCAAGATCAAATAAAGTCTTTTGCACCACGAGAGTGAATATTCACTCAATTCCGATGTGATAGGTGACATAGGAAATGCTATATATGAAAAACACCCAAAGATTTTAATTTGCACCCTCTCACGTGATTATAATCTTCAAAATAAATAGATGTTGAAAAGGAATAGTTAAGATATTTAAATCCAATGAAAAGGGTGAGCTTTTTGGAATTCCTTGCTCAAACTTTTGGGAGTTATATCCTCTTGTTTGTGTGAAGTAGACACCAATCTTAAAAAAATATTTATTGCCACATCAGTTATCTTTGAATTTCTTATTAACTTTAAAAGGTTAAATATGTGAATTATCATTAGATGTTTTTTCAGCCTCGTACAAGACTTAGTTCTTTTCATAAGAAAAAATATTTTTTTCCCTCACAATGTTTTAATAATCTCATAGTTATATTAATTGTATAGTATAATGAATAAACTTGGTAAACTTATATTTTTTTAAATGAGAATTTTGTCAAATTGAAAGAATGATACTTTAAATGACTTTTGAGGGCATTAGAAGGCTACAAGTGCTCAAGATGTTCCTATAAGCCGAGCTTTGTTGGTGTCCATTGTGGGAACAAATTTGATGTTGTGAAGGAACTGCCTTCACAATTGCTCCNATAGACATGTTAAATTCAATTATCTTTATTCAAAAAATTTAATAAAATTAATCATCTTTGTAAATGATCCAATTTTTTTCATTGTATAATTTTGAGGTGATTCTCGAGGGCCCACACGTCTTGTTTTAAATGAGAATTTTGTCAAATTCAAAGAATGATACTTTAAATGACTTTTGAGGGCATTAGAAGGCTACAAGTGCTCAAGATGTTCCTATAAGCCCGGCTTTGTTGGTGTCCATTGTGGGAACAAATTTGATGTTGTGAAGGGATTGCCTTCAGGATTGCCCCATCACTACAAGAGAAAGGGGTGTTTTAAGTATAGTCCTAAAAACAAGATCTTATGTAATGACCTATAAAGAGTCTTTTAAGTAAGAATTTACTAAAAACACATGTCTTTTAAGTAAAATTTTGTATTTCTACACCTCCCCCACATAATTTTGGTCCTCTGGTTGCAAATATGAAATCAAAATTTACAAATTTTATCATACGTGCCAAATAAAAGAATTCCAGTGTTTTTCCCAAGGGATAAAAAAAAGGGGCAATGAAGGGGTCGGTTCACCGTGGCCGCTCTACTAAGGGCCTTCTGCCATGTAAGTCGGGCTGGTGCAAGTTTTTCGAGGAAGCTACAGTGTCGAACAAGTAATTGTCTTGCTATGTGGACTGGTTGGATGGGGAGAGAGCGACTAAAAATGCCACATGTAGTGGATTCTCTTCAAGTTGACCAATTTTCACCAATATCCACCAATGGGTTTGTCCACCAATATTGGTGAAGCTTGCAACCGAACTTCTCCGCTCACCGAGGCCGGCAAGACAATCAGTGATCACTTCTTGTCTGTTAGTGCTTTTTTCACCGGACCGATGTACATGGCAGGAGGACCTACCCCCTACCCCCTTGCCAACAAAAGCGGTTGACATTTGATGGTAAGAGCAACCCCACCAATGAGTTCCCTATCCCTAAAAATTTAGGGAGAGGACCTCAAATACAGATAGGAATACGGAACCTTCACTGCACCAAGCTTTTCCAAGTTCTCTATCCCTAAATTTTACAGAACTCTCCAAAAGTTGCACCCCAATTCGCGAGCCTCGTTTGCAGGATTTGCCAAGTCTCATCTGTATATGAGATCTCGGAAGAAAGTAGGGAAAGGATACGGAAGACCTGGTGGGGCCAAGTTCGAGCCTCCTACTTTAGGGCCTCCTGCCATGTACATCGGTCTAGTGGAAAAAGCGCTAAATGACAAGAAGTGACCACCGATTGTCTTGCCGGCCTCGGTGAGCGGAGAAGTTGGGTTGCAAGCTTCACCGACCTTAGGGCCTCTTGCCATGTACATCGGTCCGGTGCAGCTTCTCCGGTGAACTACAGTGCAAATTTCAGAATTGTCCTGCTATGTGATCTAGTTGGGTGGGGGAGAGAGCGACTAAAAACGGCACACGTAGTGGATTCCCTTCAAGTTGACCAATCTCCACCACTCTCCACCAATGGGCTTGTCCACCGATATTGGTGAAGCTTGCAACCCGTCTTCTCCGCTCACCGAGGCCGGCAAGACAATCGGTGGTTACTTCTTGTCTTTTTGTGCTTTTTCCACCGGCTCGACTCACATGGCAGGAGGCCCTTAGAGCATTCTCACCCATCCTACAAAACGGATGGCCTCTCTCTTGTGGCCTCCAAAATTGCCCCACCCGTCCTACAAAACGGATGACCTCTTAGAGCATTCCCACCCGTCCTGGCCTTTTGCAGGCAGGCGGGGAGGATCTCTATGCAGGGCGGTTGCCCTCAAGGCCGGAGCGCCTCGCTCATGGCCTGGCCTAAAGGCCGGCCTCCCTCCAAATTTCATGGAGGATTTCAAGGGAGGGCTTCAAGTAGTGCATTTGATTGGGCGCTTTAGTGGGAGGATTTATAGCATTTTGTCTCACTATGTTTTAGAGGCCGGTGAAGAGGCCACGATGCGGCCTCCAAAAGCTCCTTGTTTTGGAGGCCGCCCATGGCCTACAAGCAAGGCCTCTCTCACCCATCCTACAAAACGGATGACCTCTCTCTTGTGGCCTCCAAAATTGCCCCACCCGTCCTACAAAACGGATGACCTCTTAAGAGGCCTTGCTTGTAGGCCATGGGCGGCCTCCAAACCAAGGAGCTTTTGGAGGCCGCATCGTGGCCTCTTCACCGGCCTCTAAAACATAGTGAGACAAAATGCTATAAATCCTCCCACTAAAGCGCCCAATCAACTCTTAGTCCCAGTCCATGCTCTAAGTGAGTAATTCCAAGTGAACCCAACCCAGTGAGGCCCCAGTTCGTCGTTCCCGGCTTCACGCTTTCCATGAGTTGCTAAACTGGAGTCCGAGTGTCCGACCTGTTTATACGCAGTTGGACCCGCCCCCAGCCACCCTGGCCCAAGTACTGTACTGGAGAAGCAAGCAACGTCGGTTGTTGTTGTTCGGAAGAGTCAGTCGGAGGCGAGAACTGGCTGGAAGAAGAAGAAGAACGGGAGTCTGGCCTGCGACGGACCGAGAGTGCCTGATCAGTCCGTCCGAAGGCTCCGTCGGTCTGTCAGTCCTTTTCATCAATCCTTGCCGTGCGTGCGTGCTTGCTTCAGTTGCTTTCCAGGCGGGCGGGTCCGTCCGTGGGTAATAACTAAACTACAATGAAGCAGCCAGGTCGACAATGGGTTCGATTTGTACCGCGCGTACCTTTCATTGTCCTTCCGCAGCCACGGAAGTGCCTGGACAACTSAAGTAAATGAAACTGAAGCTATTAAAGCCCGTCTGTCCCGTGAGGCCGTGACTCCCGTGACTCCCGTCCATGCCGGGAGTGGTTCGGGAACCTTTTGGAGTTTTACCGGCTAATTTCCTTCAACTCCAAAATTGAACCGGGTTTCCAAGCACGATGTCTGTCCTGTTACTTTCTCAATTTCTTACTCAAAATAGAAATTTTAACCCTTGAACGCCGAGGAGGACGTTTTGCGTCCGATGAATGGTAGGGAATCAAACCGTGTAGGACAGAATTGTAACTTTTCATCCTTGGTATTAGGAGTGAAAAGGGAAGATCTTTTTTAGGACTTTGACTTCCAATGAGTATATTTGGCTTTTCAAAGTAGATGATGTCACACGGTATCAAAAATGCATGATTTCCACGGCCACCGGTCCGGCGTTCAAGGGTTAAAGATTTTTCCACTGTTTTTTTGTTGATGTTTTCAAACTGCAACCAATTTATTTCACAATTCCACTTGCTAACTTTGAACTAGCTACCGTTTCKTTCCGATTAGTGTTTTCTCCAAGAGTACAAATGGGCCAATACAGGGGGTCACTTCGCCTTGGCCCAATTAAACAACTTATTTTTACATTGGAAAGCCATGCATATAGGAATTGGAAATCCTCGCCCATTTGCAGTTTGCGTTCTCCGTTTGAAGTTTCTACTACCTTGGTTTTTTGGTATTGAAAACATTCCCATAGTATCAAGATCAATCCGACACTCTTCAAATGTGGTTGAAAAGCAAAAAAGGCCCTTCACAATATGCTCTTCACACTCAATCTTTACGTGTCAAGGAATGGACCTTGAAATCACTATTCATCCTAAGTTGAGTTGCTTTGTCCTTTACCCTATTTGATGAGTGATCTTTCTACTATTTATAAGGAATGTTTGGTGAGCACCTTTGAGGGACAAGGAAATTGAGGGCCCTTCAAAATTAGATGGAAAGTTTGAGCATGACAAGTTGGGCATGTAACGGTGACCATGCCTTGATCACAAACGAAAAGAAAACTTCAACAGCAGTGCCCACATTTCCAACCCCAAATGGCTTCCGGAGTTCCGGCTGGTTTGGCGGGACCACCTTGATGGAATATTCACGAACATTCCACCCAACTGGTTCGAGCTTGCCGTGAGATTCAACAGCCCGTTGACGCGTGTCCAAATTGCGGAAATGCATCTTATTTAGAACTTATTGTTATAATTATTATTTTACAGTGTCAGTTGTGACTTAGTGGGTCCCTCTCTCACTGATTTCAAAAAATGGATGGATTCAATATTCTTGGGTTATGATTGGCCGGGGATATTCAATGGGAAAGCACAACTTAAAGCCAGGGACCCGACGCGGCAGCACCGCAGAAGCCACTTCAATTTTGCTTGCCTGGTCTTGGGAATCTGGAATCATATAATGGAGGGGGGGATCGGTAGGTAGGCTAGTAGGTAGGTTGGCGGGGTGCAGGAGCTTATTAGACTWTTAGAATCCTAGCTTAGTACTTATCAGGGCTTTTTCTTTTGGCATTTTGGTGCCAGTTTGCACGAGGAAAAATAATTTGGCTAAAAAATGACAAAAATAATGACAAAAAACTTGGATGAAATCGCCAAATAACTTTGGATTTTATAAAAATTGTAGATGAAATCGCCTACTTGTGGATGAAAACCATATTATACATCCAATATGTGGATGAATGTTGTAATTTGGAGCATCACTGTAACATTTAATATTGCCATTCTCGCACTTCATAAAAAATGAAAAAAAGGCCACCGTACTTATTCATCCTTCAACCCTTGAAGAACAAATAGGTGGCCGTGGAAATCATGCATTTTTTATACCGTGTGACATCATCTACTTTGAAAAGCCAAACATACTTATTGGAAGTCAAAGTACTAGAAAAGATCTTTCCTTTCCACTCCTAATATTGAGGATGAAAAGTTGCAATTTTGTCCTACACGGTTTGATTATCTTGTCATCCAAAGGACACAAAATGTTCGTCGCGGGGTTCGCGGGAGTTATTACCCATACATAGGCTAACATGGTAGAACTACCCGCACTTGACCAAATAAGGAATTTTGGACAAATTTGGAGCAGTGCAAGGCATGGCCACTAGTTTCTGAGGTGTATTGATAAAAATGATGAGGATTGCAAAAAAATTGGTAATTTTATTGCATGAATTGAAATTTCTATGACTTTTTAGAAGGCAAAAAGGGCTTCAGACCCATAGACAATCTCTAAATTCTTCCAATTCCGATCATTCAAATAACTACTCTTTCTCACTCACTGCTTCCTACTTTCTTACTCACTACATTGAGACATGTATCATGAACTTTTAGTTCCAACCTTGAAAAAGAGAAAAAAACACATTTTAGCCTTTGTTGGAAATAAGTCAATCTATAGATTTGCKATGGGACACTGACATAACATTCTTAATTGGGTGTTATACCTCCTCCAGGTGGAGGTATAATCCTCGGCTATATACCTGGGGGAGGATTTAGTTATAATATAAGCAATTTCATTGGCTAGTCTGGTTGTAAGAGAGTGGGCTGTGAGATTGGAGATGTCCTGGTTGGTTGCTAGGGGGGGCAAATTTTGAAGGAGCAAAAGGGCCTCCCGAGTGAAGGTTAAGAATTTTATGGATAAGGCCGGAGTGAATTGACCCCTTGCTCAGCCCCTTAGTAAAACCCTGAAATTTTTTATTTTCCACGCATGATAGAATTTGCAAGTTCTAAATTCATATTTGCAATTATAGGCCTTAAATTCTTTGGAAGTGCTGTACATGATAAAATTAATTCGGTTCAAAATAGGGGGCTTTCTATTTTACTTGCACCCCAGTCTACCCCGGCCATCAGGAATGCCGGGTGGTTCTACCCTAGATGCAATAACTTAAGCGTAGAAACTGGGGGGAACCTGACTGGGAACAGATGCAGTTGACAACGTGTCCAAGCAACCGACAAAACACGTGKCATGGCTACGATTAGGGTCAGTTAGTACCAAAAGCCTACAGTAGCTTAGCAGTAGGGCTCTACCGCCTCTACGTTACAGCTTTGCTTGAGGTGCAGTTGTTTGAATAGAAAAAAGGGGCAAGAACTTCAAAAGGGACTCAGAATCTCAGTTTTGGTGCATCCGTCAGCATTCGCAAGTCCCCACTTCCCAGTTGATTGACAGGCCCTTCTCTGGAGATTCAGAATCACTTATCTGTGTAGTGTGGAGCTGAGTGCGTAGATTCCATCGGAAGCTGCAATCAAGCTACTGTAGAACTGAAAAAGTCGGCACAGCGGCAGAAGCGACCCTGGAGKAGCATGATCAAATTAGCCGGAACTGTATGCGATGTTGAATATGGTGGCAAGCGTTGACATTAGAAATGGTACTGTAGGTGGACTTCGTGTGCAGCTTTCGATGAGGGTTGCGAAGCAGGTTTCAAGTTTCTAATTTCAATTCTGGTCTACAGAGTTTCCAAATCAAGTCTTGGAGGATTAGGGTTACAAACMAGCAACAGGTCTGCGCGCAGAATGGGTGGTGATAACTACCGCTAGTTGCACCTGGAGTTAGGGTTTAACAAAATTCGACATGATTGTAGTTCACAGTCTGAGTTGCGATTTCTTATGAACAAAATGTTTGATGGGATCGACCGCTAACTAAATGCGCAGACTAGAACAACTGCGACATACAATTATAGAGAATTTTCATTGAGAACGACAAGTGAGAGCTAGCAATGCGACATACGCGTATTAGGGCTTTGATAATGAATATAGCTAGCCTTGCAAAGGAAAAACGGTCTTTCTGTGTACTCAAAACGCACTGATTGAGTACCAACAGTTTTATGTTTATTTGGAATAAGAATCCAAGATATACTTGGGTACGTACTGTAGAATATTGTTTGGTCTTACAAGCGTCGTCAACTCCATAAAAGAGTGATTCATCACCTCTACCATGCACAACACAATGATTCAGGATCCTCGAATCCTGAATCATTGTGGTGTCCACTGCCCTTTAGCAATTACACCTAATCTATCTAGAAACTCAGAAGAATATCTCTCTCTCCCCCTGAATGTCACTAATTGTACAAATTCGACCTTTGCTTCTACCTTAATCACTTAAGAATCCAGAGCAAAATGAATAAGCTGTACAGACTTCTTCAAAGGGAACCACCATAAGCAAGAATCAAGAGCAACCAGCTGCCAGGACCAACAAGCAACAGCAGTTACATGTTATGAAAACCAACTTACAGTTGCTGCATTACAACATCCAGCCCACGATTGACTGCCTATTTCTTCTTCTTTTTCTTCTTCTTGTCGGCCCCTAATGCATCTCCACACGGCTCCAGCTTCTGCTCCACCTGCAGCTCGAAAGGCACCATCCGCGTCTCCCAAAACGTTTCCTGAGTAATGTAAGTGGTGTGCACAATCCCCTCCACGTTGAACAGCGCATCCGTATTCTCCAGCTCCTTGGGAAACCTCCACGAGAGAGTATCATCAAACTCTGAGCCAGTGAAGTTCACGCCCCCGTTCGTACCAAACGGCAAGACCAGCAAGGGGTTAATCGGCGTCCTCTTCCCAAATTGCCAAATGGACTTCTTCGTCTCCTGCAACATGGGATGCAACCGATCAAACGACTGGCCATGCAGGTTTGACAAGTTCCAGTTGAACCTTCCCCCTTGGTCACCACAAGTCGGCAACTGCTCCATCCGCCATGGCTTCCCGTCAATCTTCGACATGGTCGATTTCGCGAATTGCAAGCTCATTCCTGCTGTAGGTGCAGCTTTCACCGTCGCCTGCACTCCCACTCGAACTTGCTCTGCAACTCCCACTTTCATGGCAATGTTGGACGACGAAGCTGTCATGCTCACGGATGTCATAGTGGGCGTGACGGGCGTGATAGCGAGCGARACGAAAGTGGGGAAATGGCCAGTCCGCTTCTCCTCCCAACACTGGTTGTCGACGGTCACACGAACGTGGTTGACCCCCACTGTCATCTCAATGTAGTTCGGTTGAATGTCGATAAGCACTTTCAGCTGAATGTTGAGCTTCATCAGCTGAGGCATTACCGGCTTGATGTAATGGTAAGGCCGCATCAGTTGCTTCAGCTCTTTCGTATTCTGATACGAAGACTCAAGCTMCATGAGCAACACGGGAACCTCCATGAAAACCTCCCAGATGCCGAATTGGGAACGACTGGTGCACCTCCACAGCTTGCTCTCTGCGTCATGTGACGAAGCCGAGGTCGTCTTCTCCACTGCATTGTACAAGGAGTAGAGTATAATATCCCGCCCGAGCTTTCCTGCAATCTTCATGGCGAGAAGGGCAAAGGTCTCATCAATCTTATCCCTAACCCTCATCAGGGACGCCACTTGGGGACTCTCTTCCGACATCAGCCCGCTCTTGCTCCCAACTGAACGGGCGTTGCATTCTTCACGCTTGACCAGAAGCTCCTGGACGACAGCGCCATGGCCGTTACACACTGCAATGAGCAAGAACCGCCATATGCAATAACTTTGATAACACGATCTTGTTGCGCGGTGTACGCTCTCATCYTCGCAGGCTCTCGCCCGAAGCTCAAGGCGCTCGGATTCCACYACGGGGGTGGCTTGGGGTAAGAGCGCCTTCGCCTTGCTGATGCTCTTGATCCATTGGGAGGTCAAGCGAGCTCGAACAAACGGGTAACCCCCGTCCTTCGCCTTAGAAAGCTCGTAGCCCATGAGGGAGAGCAAGGGTAAAGTGGTGGTGCGAAGAGCTTCCTGAACAATTTCATAGCTGCCGCCCTCGACGGCGGTGAGCATGGCGAAGCTGAGGAAGCGGGGAGTGAGCACCGAGCATTTGAGCTCGACGATGGCTTTGCGAAGACGGGAGACCACTTGGGAAAAACCACCCTCAGAAGCGCGAACGAGAGCGTGCCCCACGACGTGACCATGCAAGGTGCGATCCACGCCCAAGGAGTCGCTCATCCGCCACTGCGCGCCGTCGAAAACGGCTTGGTAGTGCTTGTCAACATCCTTGATTCGAAACTCAAGTGCGTCGGACCAAAAGGGATGCAAGCTCTTCACGGAAATCTCACGCTCCGCGCATTCCAGGACTTCAATCAAACTCGGGCTCTTTCCAGACTGCGCGGCGCCGCGCTCCGCGGAACGAAGCGCGTTCACTAGGCCGGAAACGTCTTTCTTGTCCATTGGCATCTGATTAACCAAATCTCACATAACACTCAAACCCGCAACAAAACCAAACATAAACCTAAACAACAGTTCTTCGTATTCTATAACACCCCCACAAGCCCCAGACATTAACCAATACCGACACCTTCAAAAACTACGTACAGCCCTAAGCCCGGCGACTTAGCTTCTTCACCACCAATTCGGACGATTGTCACAGCAATCAGACGCGCTCAACGACGACATGAATGAAGCTCCCSAATCATTTGCAGGGGGAGGGGCGATCTCGTACGAAACAAACAACCGCAGACTCTCTGCCAAAGCTCGCAATGACGACGGCCTAGCTACATTGTTTGTATGCGAGTAACTACGTCGAATACGTTAGCTTGTTTTTGAAAACTGCGAGCTGGAGCAGGGTGCATGCATGCTCGTCTAGCAGCGGCAAGTGACGACTCGAGAGCAGCAGAGCAAGTCAGCGAAAAGAGATGCAGCAACACAATAATGGCGTAGAGGCAGAGGTTTCGGGCTGGTTTGGGCTGGCAAAGCTAAGCTCAGGCTGCACCCTGCTTCACCTTACGGAGGGACCTGGGGGCGGCGCCATTCAAGCATCAAGAGGAGTTTAGGAGACTGTACAGTACAGTAGTACTTGCCTTCGAAGTGGGAAAAGGGGTTTATCTGGATCGTGTTCACACTATCGCTCGTGATACCGTATGGAGACCTTTGATTCGCCACCTGGAGATTCCAGGTGAATCTGGGGTGAATCTCCAGCTAGGAGTGGGGGTGATGAACGGAATCCGTCGTTCCGTCTTTTCTGATCTAACCTCCACGTGAATCAGAAAGTCTTCGGGCGTAACTTACGAGTGAGAATTTCCCGGAGTTGAATAAAGTGTCTACCACAGAAAAGTCCACCCCCATCTTTTCGGTGGTGGTCCAATTTATTTTGAACGACGTGAGAATCACGTCGAAAATCACATATTGAAGAAAGTCCAATCTATTGTAGAGATTAATTTCTTTTATCAATAATCTTTATCTCTAAAACATTGAAAAACAATTAAATAGATGCAACAATGTAGAATGTGCAATTGAAAAGGAAAGCCTCTCCATCTAGGATTTTGCACGATTCACCGAGAAATGCAACATTTTACCCCCTTGAACAAGGCGGGGTGACCCTTGAAATCATCAATTTCTAAAACCGTGGGAATCATTGGCCTAAAGAAATCCAAAAACAATTGTTGGAAGTCAAAGCACTGTAGTAAATATTCCCTTTCCACCACAAATTCTGAGGATGGATAGTTGCATTTGTGACCTACAAAGAAAGATGCTCTCTCATTCATTGACCAAGGAAATGGCCTTGGCGTCATTTAGGGGCTAATTGATGGGAGCAATGATTGGATGTATAGAACACAATCTCTTACATTGAAGGTTTTCTCAAACCAAATTCAAAGAAACCATAACTAAAAAAACGACAAGTAAATCACCTTTACACGTCTAAACTACACAAGCATTTGCTAAAACAACAATAGCCATATGTTCCAAAACATTGATACGCACTCTCACAGAAATCCCATTTCCAACCATTTTGAAACCCAATTCCATTAATACTTTCAATGGAAGAGGATGCAAACCTCCAACCTTTTCATATTTGGAGAAACTTGTTTTTCAATATGAATACATGTTCAATTTACTTCAATGGTCAAATTAGATGAGAAAATCTATGCATGGATGTTAGCAATATTTTCATGATGTGTGAGTCAAAATTGATTCATGGTGAGATACTTTAATGTGCTACTACTATTGAATGCAATACAAATAAGAACTTTTCCTTTCTTGATGTCTACTTCACCTTGTATTGCAAGAGTACAAGTAAACATGTGGAATAGTTGAGAAGATCATAGAAATCACATATCACATCCAAGAAAGCTAATTTTTTTATATTCATGATTTTCACTCTCTAATATTACAAAATACTATTTCTAAAAAAAATGCCTCCAACTATGCTAAATTGCTTATGTTGACATTTTTGGATACTTCTACTTTACAACATTGCATTTGTGTGCTTCCATATATATTACTCAATCTCATAAATACTTATTTGTAGAATAAACAAAAACCTACAAGGTGATTGTACCACATATTGAACAACTAGTTTCAGGTTTGGATATTAATGAAGCCAGATTGGATATAATATTATGAAGCCAAATTGGACCCCAATACATGACCAATAATGAAGAAGAAAACTAAGATCTTATTTTTTAAAACACTTGAAATGGGTGCGAATTTAAAACATGGAAAAATAGGTTGTCAACCAAAATAAATACATATCCAATTCCATAAACCATAGCCACTAGCTTTCCCATATATTTGTGGCAATTAAGCAACACCTAAAGGTTCTTGTAAAGGGTATTTGTGCCAACACAAATATTTGCAGTTGTAAGTGAAGATTGAAGATGACAATCAAATGACATAATTTTTTAATAAATTTCTAATAATCGTAGTCAAATTGCCCAAAGACTAAATCATTGCATATGCAGTAATTCAGCTCATATAAAGATTGAATTGAAACGTACAAAATTGGAAATGTGCGTTTGTTCCTCTATTTTGTTTGGCAAATTTCTAGATCAATCCAAGTTGTCAGTAGATGTTTTTTAAGCCCTGTAGGAGAATTTTTTGGGGCTATTCCCCGAAATTGTTCCTTGCGCAAGGAACCGACAATTGCTGATCTGAAATTTTGAATTTTAGAAAAAAATAAAAATAAAAATAAAAAATAAAAAAATGCCAGAAAGTATGAAGAAAATGAAAACTGATTTTCAAAAATTATTTTTTTTTCAAAAAATTATTTTCAAAATATTCAATAATCATTTAAAAACATAGTACTATTTGACATGGCAATCTTTTGGCCACGTTAGACTATCTACGTGGAACAATTTTTAGAGTTCCCAATGCATTCCCATAGCCCAAGAACATGCTGTCTTCTAAATGCCCCAAGAAAACATCTAGTAAGTGAGTATTTGAAACTAAGCAGTTCAAAGTTCATAGATCTAATTTAAATTCACCAAACTACATTTTGATGGCTGCAAATTTGGGGGCTTGTATCATTTTCATTTGAGGTTTGTTTTCGGTCAGTACATTTTTTGTGCTTTTCACCTGCAATAGTGAATTTTTGTAATTGTAAACCATCTTGAGTTATTGAATTATCATTCTTGAATATAATAGAGATATAATATTCTACATGTTTCCTACTACTATCATAAAAAAAACGTATCAATATTATGTTGTAAGCATTATTAATGTAGTGTGGAAAAAATATTTATCATTTCCTTGCGCACTACCAATCATGATGGTACTACAATGTTTGTAATAATAAACAAACTTATTATGGCTCTTATGGTTCTCATGGCTCTGATAGTTTTTTATGGACTTTGTAAGAATGACCCCATTTTAACCCTTGAAAGTCAAACCCACCCTAAATGTTTTCTTTTTTAGAGAATCTTTATGATAGAATTTGCAATACCTAAATACATACCAATTTCTTAATAGCATTCTTTTTGGTCTCTAAGTGATACATTTACCATGCTAAGTTTTGGATTCCAAATTACAATTTGAATGTGTAATTCTTTTACTGGAAAAATGGTCAAAATTTTTTAATGGTAGCTTTGAAGTTGCCTATTGTCTTAAGAAAGGTGGAAGCTCATTATTAATTGGCCTTAAATTGAGCAATTTTCATGATGCCATTAGTTGTTGTTTTTTCATTTTTTATGAAGTGCCAAAGTGGCAATATGAAATGTTATAAAGGTGCTCCAAATTTCAACATTCATTCTAATATTGGATAGAAAATATTAGATTAGCACATATCACATGTCTATAATTTTTTTCATCTACTCTCTGGCGATTTTGTCCAAGATTTTTTTTTAATTCAAAGTCTTTTGGCAAAAAATTGTACAATTTGTTGCCATTTTCTAGCCCCAATTTTTTTTGTGCAATCTAGCACCATAGAGCCAAAAAAAAATTTGTGATGCCCACATCAAAAAGGTTTTAAGATTCAATTTTAAGCAAACTCTCTAAGACCCAAAATGACATTTTAGGATCAATTCCTTAAAGACCAAGATGTTCAAATTTTGAACAACAAATGAGTGCAAACATGTCTCAAGCACAAGGAATCAATTTTTTTCCCATGACTAATTGTTTGGACCATCCTTGTTCCTAAAGATTTAATTTTATACTAACCTTCTAAATTATAGGATCAACAAAGTTCTTTATTTTTCTTCTCTTTCACCAAGCAATGAATGAGGCATTTAATTGTGTGGTGCTTGGTTGAATGTGGTAGTCAATACTTTTATTTTTAACTAATAAAACAAATGACTTGGTTTATTGCATGACTTGGTTTTGAATCTATGGTTTTAGGTTTGAAGATATGTAATTGGTCAAATTGAAAATTTAGCAATATACGATTGATCGATATAGGGTTTCTTCATTTATAGCATGTGTCCATGGGACTCTCTTTTATGATTGGATGCAACAACAAGGCTTTTTATACAATTCTTTTAGGATACAACCATAGTGGCAATCAATAGTATTGTTTCTCAAGTATTTAACTATATCGTGTAATCCATATATGTGCATCAAAACTTATTTTGAGGGTTGTTTAGCTACAATTTCACAACACATATGCTCCTATTTTTTTCTACGTCTACTTTTTGCCCCCTTTCCTACCTCCATGGTAATTCAAATTGAAAATTTGAGGCATTTACAAATGTCTCTATTGTACTTCAAAAATTTATAAATGGTTGTAGGGTTGATCATTTCAAAAAAATATGGGTTTAATAATTCTCAAAATAGAATTTTTGTAGTATTATTGCAACTAATGAGAGATTTGTTTTTTAAATAACAACTTTCAAAGAATTGGCATCTATTTTCAAATAGTTTAATTTGCATGGTGCTTGCCTTACAATTACAACAATGGAAACTTGGACTACCAATTAACTAAAAAATGACTACATGGAGATCCGCATGTAACAATTTGCTATGTGGTATTCTTCATTGGTCATTTTCTTAGCCTATATGGCCCATGTTTCTACCAAAATTGAGATACTAAGATTTGTTAAGTTGCTTTATTTTCTTTAACATAGTAGTCAATGTCTTGAATTGGTACTTTAAGATCCTCACAAATACCAATTAGATGTTGATATTCAAATTGAAAAAAAATTCAAGGTAAATTGCCCCATTCCAGTCCAAACTTCCATGATGGACATCTACAACAAGCCCATTTTCAGTGGTTTGCATTTGAAATCAAAAATACAAATAAAAAAATTAATTGTTTATTTTGGGGAGTATTGTTGATTGTACAAAATGAAGATAACATTTATTTGGAATGGACATAATCTATACTTAATTACACACTCTCATCAATTCACTTTTAATTTGCTTCAAATCAATTCATTATGACTATAAAAGTTAGTAGATGGTACTAAGGTCAGTATGGATTGGATTAGCCATATGTTAAGGTTGGTAGAAGCCCTAAAATAGTTATTTTTCACAAACATGTCTAGCGGCTTTCATTGGAAGTCCAAGACAACACCCTTCTATAATTTTTTTTAAAACATATGAAATTAGAAAAGTATTATTTAAATTGTAATGTTATTTTTTATTCCTTGTTTACCATTGCAATTTATTGCCACAATTTCTAAATAGAAGTATCATATTGCTCTAATCATTTTGCCCCAAAAGAGGTGGTTTACTTTTCAATTGTTCAATAAAAGACCTTGATAGGTAGTCTTGTACTTCTAAGTTGTTTCCTCAATTCACAAAACTACAATTTTTCTTACTTGATCCTAGGTAGTTCAATTTGATAGCTATTGTAGACAACCATGACTCTTCATTGACTTATTTTTCACCCCACTAGGTTATTGTGCTCAATTAGATTTGAAATTTTTATAAGAAGTGGAGATGATAAATACATGTCTATTGTTTTTTTTTTACATTTTGAAAAATGATTTTGTTTACAATACATAATTTTGAATCGGTTACAATTGCAATTTTGGAGCATTAGATGCTTTTTGAGGCCTCTAGAAGTTTGTTTTGGAGCTATTTCTAGCCTGTTCACCTTCTTGTTTCCTATGTTGTGAACTAACCACTACTTGTCAGAATATTTAAATTTAAAAAAAGTTAATTTTTATTTTTTTCAAAAATTTCATAAAGTATTAGAAACCCAAAAAATGATTTTAAAAATGATTTTTTTGTCAAAACAAATATTTAAAATAAATTTAAAAATAAATTTAAAAAAACTAATAAATAAATAATATCTAACGTGGCAGTTTCTCGACCACATCAGATTGCTTATGTGGCATAGTTCATAGAGTTCCCACAGAGTTCCCACAGAGTTCCCATACTCAGGAACTCACAGTCTTCTAAGAGGCTTGAAAATGTCTAATGATTTAAAGACCTCAATGTATAGTTTTGGAAGAATTAAAAGCTAATACTTAGTATTTTTGATCCCTTGATTCTTTGGCACTTTCTTACCAAAAGATATCAAAATGGTGTTGTATTTGTTTTCCCGTTTGTTTTCTACAATTGCTCTAGAAGGCTTCCCATCATGGCTCTTTTTTGCACAATAGAGGAATCAAATGTTCAAATAAATTGTTTTCCAAATTGATCATTGTTATGAACTTTTCAGCTTGTGAGTTTTTTTGTAGCCCAATTTTCGCCACCAAAGTGTATATATTTTGTTTTTGAATCACTTTGTAGCTTAAAGTTTTTTCATTTGAGTAGGTTTAGAAATCGAATTTCACCTCCAAATGTGTTTTTAAGAAAATTTCAGCACCTTTTTTCAACACTAAAACATTATATTCTTTCAATCTATAAGGTCAAATGACCCCAAATTTGTTCCACACCATCTACAACATGCACACTACAATATTGTACGGTTGAGATCTTCATACCTTACTCTAATTTTCACTTTTCATACTTGCAAAGACGTACAGTTTTTAAGCCTCGTTGGACCTCTGACGTTTAGGGGATAACCCCTCAACCCCCAAGGGGCCCAAAAGTGGCCTCACCCAATCTTGGCAGTCCACTTTGAAGCGCTCTAACTTTTGCATCCAATGTTCGATTTCAATAAAACTTATTGGAAAAGTTGCGCATACTAGTCTAGTTTCTAGGGTAAAATTTTCAGATCAATCCAAGACGTATTGAGTTTGTGAAAGTCATTCGAAGTTCTCAGGTTCAATTTAGGTTCAACACACTGCATTGTGATGGCTTCAACTTTGCGAGACTGTATCTTTTTCATCAAATGTTTGTTTTCAATAAAATTTGTTGGGTTTTGTTCCCATAAAGGTCTAATTACTGTGTTAAAATTTTCATGCCAATCCACGTTCTTTTGAAAGTTTGGGAGCAATTCAAAGTTCAAAATCTAGACATTTTTGCATTTCAGTGAACTTCAGTGACTCATAACTTCTTCATATATGATCTTTTTTCAAAAACAATTGTTGGAAAAGTTGCGCATACTAATCTAGTTTGTGTGGTTAAAATTTCATATCCATCCAAGACGTTATGAGTGACTGAGAGGCATTATGCAATGGTGAATACTATAAAAGATACACATACATTAGAATGCATTAGAAATTTGACTCCATTGTTTCAAAAAATAACAACCCAAATTAAAGAATTGAAAAGAAGAACTTATAAATCTCAAAAACTTTGTGAACAGCTTAATTGTTGTGGAATTCAAAATTGCTTCAATTGAATAAATTTCTCAAAATCATTTGGTAGTAGCAATAGAAAATTAAAATCATGAAAGCTCATAGCTTACAAAAGCACAAAATCATAAAAGTGCAAAGAAGTGTAAAGTCAAGAGAAGCAATGGATTTGCTACCTCTATAATATCATCTTGTGGATCGTCTTTAGAATCACCTTAATTGCAACAACTACATTATTTCTATAATATCACCTTTTGTAAAAAGTGATATTACAAAAGTGATTGCAAATTACTCCGTACTATTCTATTTCTGTAATATCACATTGTGTGAAAATACAATTTCTGTGTATGCATGATTGAAAATATTCTTTCAAAATATTTAAAATAATTATTTTAAAGACTTATTGAAATCATTATCATGCATTCTATTCAAATATATAAAAATTTTACTACTATGTGATACAATGAATGTGTCAAATAGCAAGCACAAGCTCCAAGTATTAATGGTAGCATTTGTGATATTACAGAGGGAGTTATGATTTTAGTAGTATGAAATGATGTGTCAAAATAATTACAATATAACTTATCAATTGCAAATTATATTTAAAGAAATATTGAGTTTTCACCGTCGCGTTTCCATTCATTTATGCCAGGACCTGCCCAGTCCGGGTATAAGCCCCGCCTGGTCTCCACAGGGTCCCAGAGAGTATCCATCGGACGGGCAACCCAGCAGCAACTAAGAGGGCGAGTGAGACACTGTTCTAGCCCTAACGTAAGTTAGTCTTCTTTTTTTCTTGAATCGTCTCGATCTTTTGCTCACCTTCCTCATTCCTTGATCCTGTTRTGTTTGGATCTCCGATTTCCCGTTTCGCGATCATCCCGCACGCCGTTGGCGCGCTCATTTTGATCTTCTTTTGAACTAGTTTGACGATTTCTTGGTTGCACGGGCTGTGGTGTTGTAGTTCGTTTGGACGAGCGCGGCGAAATTGCATTTGATAGTTCAATTCACGAGGCGAAGAAATTTGAGTATTTCTGTGGAGCATTGGCAGCCTGGGATGACAGACTAGGTGAGTGTTTTCATTGTACGATTAGGGTTATGATTTCGGTCTGGCATTTCTTATGCAATTATGGAGTTTTCATGAATAGCAGAGCTGATACGAAGTCAATGAAAAGTTAGGAATGCCTTTGGTTATTTTGAGTTTCTTAGGTGCACCAAGTAGAAGTGTTTATGGCTCTGCATTAGTGTCACTCATTGCAGTGAAGGCTGTAATCACTTCTTGTTGGAGTTAGGGTTTTTCGGGGCTTCTCTCCTTGCTTTCTTGATGGGAATTGCGAGAAGATGTTACAGTTCTGGTTTGTTTCGTTTCCTTCCTCATTGCGATTGACTCTTTGGATTGTTGTAGTTTGAATTTTAGCGGAAATATTCACGCAGAAATTTTGCACTTTATTTTGTTTGGAAATGTAGTGAGGTGTATACTGCTGTTGGAGAGATACGTGATCAGTGGTACACTTTATTCTGGACATTGTTTATACGGACTGTGGCCTTGGAATTGCTCGCTTGTAGATGAAGAAACTGTTATTGATCACCGTGAAGGCGAAGAGCCAATCGTGCACAGCACGGCCATATTTCCTCGCGAGAAATTTGACATGAAATTGTGGGCAATTAAATTTCTGCTTTATTCTTTCCGCGATTTTTTCTTGTAATTTTGGTACAGTTCGACGGCAGTGGCGCCGCTTAAGCTTTCAATCATTATAAGTTGTTAATTTTTAAAAAGGTGGATGTAGTAGGGACGGCTCTTGAGTTTTTTCATGAATGGGCATTGTTTTCTGATTGACTTAACCGAGACTTTGCGATCGTTTTCTTTTCGTTTCTTTTGATTAATCGAGGAGCTGTTATTTGCAGTTGAAAGATATGACCACCTCAGCATGGCAGCCATCTGCATTGCAGACAACATCTGTGCCTATGGCTCCCACACAAGGGCACTGGGGAGTATCTAGCTCAGCTTCAAGCCCCCAACAAGGGCCACTACAAGGCCCTCTTTTCGGTTCTGTCGCTGCACAACAAAATGCTCCCGCCTCTAATCCCAATTCTAGCAATTCCGCCACTCGACCTGTAAGTCACACCGTTCTTCTAAATTTGTYCGTTCTATCTTATGTTCGATTCCTGAGTGATGGTCATGCCAGCCTCGATGCTAATTTGTCTCTTTATTGTGTTTCCTCTCAGAAATRGARAACTTTACMGCATGGTAAGATTCCATTTGAAATCGTCTGAGGAGGTAGCTTTGGTTTCATAACCAATCAAATTATTGTTTCCTGGGTCAATTTGCTAAAGTATTTCTTTGACTCTAGTTCTGGCCATCTTTTTCGACATTGCTACAGGTAACCGCTCCTGCCACGGCACCAGGTAGTCAATATGGTGGCCTTTCTTCCCAATCGCAACCAAGTTTTGGTATGACTCCGAATGCACCTCCAGGGACAAGATGGCCTCCTCAGCAAGCTGTCTTAAACTCTGGACCCATAGCCGGTGGGGCAAGGYCTAGTGTCAACGAAGTTCCAAGACCAGGGATGGCGGCACCACCACCTCCGGTGTCCTCTGGATTACCTCTAAATAATGGTGTKCCCGCTCAACAGCCCYCCCATCAGCCATCRTATCAAGGATACCCACCTAATGTTGGGGCAGCGCCTCTTCAACAGATGGGACCCCCCTGGATGCAGCCCGCCCAACATTTCCAGCGTCCTCCGTATCTGCACTATCCTAACAATTACCCAGGACCTTTCCAGGGGCAGATGCGTCCTTTGGGACCACCTTCCAATGGGATGCTAGGAGGACCTGCTTCAGGAGTTGCACCAGGTTTTGCGATGCCYGGTCAAGTTTCTCAGCGTCCTGTGATGTGGGTACAAGGACCTCCTGGAACATCAGCTGCGATGCCTGCTGGGATGGCCAATGCTGATCCAGGGAACAKGACCGCAACCTTCAGTAATGCAGGTTCCGTAACYTTTGCAGAGAAAGATTTAAATCTGTCCGGTCGAAAGGCAGTGAAKGGTCCGGCTGTCGATCCTGCAGATATGTGGACAGCTCATAAGACGGATAAGGGAGCAGTTTACTATTATAATTCTGTCACTGCTGAGTCTACCTACACTCGACCAGGGGGTTTCAAAGGGGAGGTAACATGGCAGGGCTTCTCTTSTCTTCCAAATTTGAAGTTTGAAGGTGATACGTCCTATTCATGTCTGCAGGCTGGCTTCTAATTATATCTAATCATCTTTGAAAATGTCTTGTAAAGTTGATGTGCATGGGGTTGCGTATCAGTTCCTTTCTTTTCAGGTTCGGATGGCATGTTGATATTCCTTGACATGTTTTAAAAAAAAATGTGCAGGCAGCTAAGGTGACAACTCAGCCCACGCCTGTCTCTTGGTGAGTGAGGACTTCCAGGATGTTATCTGCCTTTTGCACCGGAGAGTTATGCTGATGCCTACATATCTCTGAATATCTGGTACTGAGTGCCCTTGCTGGTCGGCTCCCACTAGATGTGCATGTGCAATCATATTGCAATGTTTAACCTCACTAGTCTTTTCATTTCTGGCTATTGTTCAAGGATGCTACAATTGTTTGTAAGCCTGGGAAACTAGTGTTCCAGGTSCTTGCGCATGCAGATTCCGTATAGTTGTATTGAATTTACACTTTCAAATAGTGTCAAGCTTAGACCCTTGAGTACAGRATGCTTTGTGTATGTCTCAAAATTTTTTATGGTCATGAAGTACTGATTGCTTGCTTTGATGTGGTACAGGGAACGTCTGAGTTCAACTGACTGGGCGCTAGTGACAACGGACGATGGCAAAAAGTATTACTATAATACTAAAACACAGGTAAGTGATTTAATCAGTTCATAATTCAACGTTTTGTAGAGTTTCGTTCAGTTGAAAATAAGCAGATGTAGAAGGTATTCTTTCGAAGCAAACTATACGAAATATTCTTATTTTGCATGATCTGTGKTCATTGGTATGCCGTGAGATTCTACTTTTGTCTACTGGGAAGTAGTCCTTTATTGTGGATTCAAATAGTATTTTMCAGATTTGGGTCCTGAATAAACACACTGGTTTCGCTGCTGAGTGTGTTAGACTCCAATTTGTAGGCAAGCTGTTGGCAAATACCTCCCGAGGTTGCAGAACTTCGCAAGAAACAAGAAGAGGCTGCTGCAAAACCTGCAGTGGAGAACGTTCCAACTGGAATTTCTACGGTGGAGAAGAGTCCTGTGTCCTTTACACTCAATGTACCCGCGGCAATAACGGGTGGTCGTGAATCAATAGGGCACAAGTCTGTTGCTAATTCTGCTTTAGACCTCATTAAGAAGAAACTGCAAGATTCAGGTGCTCCAGTGACGGTTTCACCAACAACTGGAAATGCTCTAGGAGTACCAACTGCTGCAAATGGTGTAGCGCCAGTTGATGTTACTAATGGAAAGGGCTTGGGGGTTGAGGGGACCAAAGAGAAGCTTCACAAAGGTGATCATGCTTCTTCAGACGAATCATCGGAGAGTGACGAGGAGGACCCAGAGCCAACCAAGGAGCAGAAGGTTAATGAATTTAAGGTAAGATTTGACCTTGTGAGGACCATTTGTCCACGGGTTGTGAATTTCGTGACTTTTTGTGTCTTACATTATGCTTTGGTTCCCTCTTGATTGCACAGCTACTTTTGACACTGATGCTTGACCAGAATCGCATATTCAGTGGTTGTCAGTAGAAGCTCCAGGTGTGTCTATCTATGTCCTTGTTATATAGATTTGAAATTGCATAGGGATTTATGGTTTGTCCATTTGGTTATGAGAGTTTGCCTGCGAAGGTCTGTGATTAAATTTATTAGCTTCTCTTCCCAGGACTCGACTATTTTAAATCTGCTGTGCTAAGTTTTTTATGTTATTGCAGGAAATGTTGAAGGAGAAGGGTGTGGCTCCATTTTCAAAATGGGAGAAGGAGCTACCTAAAATTATATTCGATCCACGATTTAAGGTGTGTGCATTGTCTTCGTGTGATGCGAACTTGTTCTTTAATAGTATATGGCACTCTACTCTTTGCAAGGTTTAATCATTCACTCATCTAATTAAGTCTATCATAGATAAGTGATTCGTGATGAATATCCAATTCTCAGACATGCAAATCCTTTATCAATTTTCAAAATCATGCAGATAATGAATGTGTGGGTCAGATTACCCATTTAACTGTTCAGGTGACATAATTGTTAAGGGCAGATGTGAGGATCGAAATGGGAATGACAGGCAAAGCATTTTAATTGCCAACTCATTGGCGAGTGAACGCCGGTCTGTTGCTATTGTCTTCAAAGCAGTGTAGCTTGTGGTTGCTAGTGACATGAAGATTCTCTTTGCTCTTATTTGAGGCTGAGTATGTTTTGTTAGCTGGAACTGGCGACAGGTGCAATTCTGTATTTGGTTTACCAGAGTAGGAATAAATTGAGGACTGCGTATAATGCAACAAGGTTATGGAGTTGTTTGTTCTACCCTTTTCTATTCTTGGACATGCTGTTCAACTACTTGTCTTTTCGTGCAGGCTATTCCGAGCCATACAGAGCGGCGGTCCATTTTTGAGCATTACGTACGAACTAGGGCGGACGTTGAGCGAAGGGAGAAGCGCGCTGCACAGAAGGCTGCCATAGAAGGGTTTAAGCAACTTCTGGAGGAAGCTTTAAAGGTTTTCTTCTAATTGTATTTTACTTTTCCATGCCTTTCTCGCCTATTATGATCTAGAATCTTCAGGAGATTTTCTCAACGTCATTTCTAGTGTCTTGTTGATGTGCTTGCTTTTATAATTCATGGAACTTGAGCTGCCCATACCGAATGTTCTCCTATTGTATGTACTTTTACGAGGTAAAGGCCAAGTCGTCTCACTCTAGGTTGTCCTTTTTTCGTGTTAGTTTTCCATTTGTATATTTCTTCATATTTTTCATGGACAAACCAGCTTTGATAGGGCTGGATCCGCTCATAGTTTTAGTTTCTATGCAGTCCTCTTGAAGGATTTTTCTTCTTCATATTATTTCATTTTCCTTCCTCTACTGCATTATGAGAGCCAATGTTGAAGTCTGTAGACATGCGAGCAATTTGGGTGTCAAGTTTAGAGAGGTGTGGCAAACTACCTGRATATGGGTTCGGTACTAGTTTCCTGGGATTAAGAAAATTCAGTACGTAAATTATTTGGAGACTGTGGATGTCTATAGAGTTTGTTAATTGTCAGCTATAGGGATATTCAACAAGGAATACTGCGTTAACACTAMGTAGGAGTAAGTTTTGGTCCTTGCTTCAATCCACGTCATGACGCGTGTGCATCCTCTTTCCTATCTGTTCATTTCAGTTTGTAGGTTCTGCCTACTGATTATAACATATATTATTTTTGCTCCAGACTTCATGCCAACTTTATATCTAGATCACTAGAGTACTGTATCGTGCTTTCGAGGCTTGGGGATCACCAATTGACTATATTGTGTTAGATATGCGCTGCCTGGTAAATTGTGACACACTAAACGGTTAATTGAAAAATACTTCAAATTGGCGATGATGAGTTCATTATGTTGGTTTGCAGGGTTGGACCACTSAGAAAGGCCGAGGAGGAGAAGGTGAGAGCTGAGCGTGCAGCTGCTGTGGCTGGCTTTCGATCTCTATTATCTGAGATGGGCGAAATCAGTTCGACCAGTCGTTGGTCTAAGGTATATTGAGTTTCAGATAGTAAAGATTTATGTGGTTCATTTTTCATGTTACAAGCTGTGCTTGGTCTTTAATATTTGAGGGTCATTGGAGTTCTATTACAGAAATGAATATGAAGATTGTGGGTATGGTTTTTCATTTCRAGAACGTTGTGATTCTGTTGAAGTGACCCTCTGGTATGATTGTTCTGGTACGAACACTTAAAACAAGTTTTGCTTTGGTTTATTCATTTGTTGGAGTTGTTTCGACATGAYTCAGGTGAAAGAAAGCATACGATCCGATCCTCGCTACAATCTTGTACAGCGGGAAGAGAGGGAGGGGTTGTTTGATGCCATCATTGCAGAATTGAGAGCAGCAGAGTTAGAAGTGGAGAGAGCTGCTAAAGCGAAAAAGGAAGAGGAGGTCAGCTCACTTTCGTGTTTGCAGGGCGTTGTTACCTCTAGACGTTTATCTGAATTATGTTCTGGCTCATAGATTGCAATGATCTTGCTGTTTACCATTCGTGGTGCTGATAACTTGGTTCCGACTGTTCCATGTTGGAAACCTAAAAAATCACCGGTGGAATTGTTACAGGATAAATTGAGAGAGAAGGAACGAGAAGCACGCAAGCGCAAGGAGCGCGAGGAACAAGAGCTCGAACGAGTGCGTGTAAAAGCTCGACGAAAAGATGCTTCAACAGCTTTTCAAGCCCTTCTGACTGAGAAGATCAAGGATCCTGAGGTGAACCCCTTTGGCTTTGCTATTTTGCTCTCTTTCTGTTCACTATAACATAAACACGTTTCGAGGATGTTACATTCTGTAGTCTTTGCTTGCAGTTGATGGCTTGACTTGTGTTCTTCTGGTGCAGACGTCTTGGGCTGAAGCTCGGTCAAAGCTGGAGAAGGATTCGTTGGGCCGGGCTTCCAATCCTGACATGGATGCTGCTGAGAAAGAACGAAATTTTCGTGCGCATATTGATGGACTATATAGTGTATGCTTCTAATTCCACACGATTTCATCCAATAGTTCTATTCTGACTAAGCTGCGKATCATAGTCTTCTGATATCAATCCGATTTGCATAGCTTGCCGTCTAACTACATATACTTATCTGGCTCGTGAAATGATTGGGCAGCGTTGTGTACGAGATTTTCGGGCTCTTCTTTCGGAATTGATCACTCCAGAAGGTGCTGCCAAGCACAAGGACGAGGGGAAAAACGTGCTCAATTCCTATCACGAAGCTAAGAAGCTCGTAAAGGCAGACCCTCGTTACAGCAAAATGCCCCGACGAGAGCGGGAGTCGTTGTGGCGAAAGCATGCAGATGATGTGCTACGTCGAATGAAGGCGACCAATTCAACCAGCAGGGAGGATAATCACGTATCTGCTGGCGGAAGGGGYTTGACCCCCCCAAGAGTCTCTTCTGACCACAGATCACGTTCACCAGGACGAAGGTCATCTCCAATCAGGAGGTCACCACTCCGAAGGTCTCCAGGCAGACGGTCACCAGGCAGACGTATTCGGCGGTAATAGGGCATTGCGCGCAGCTCTACCGAGGGGGTTGAGACGGGATTGTGCAGACCTACCTTTCTGGAGTTCGTCCTCGTATGACGTATTCCTGTGTTTTCCCAGTTCTCATGTCTTTTGGTTAGAGTAACATAGTTTTTCCAGCTGTGTCCAGCTTTCAACTTTCATACGGCAAAAWTTTAGAAACCCTATAACCCTTTTCCGCGCTAAGCAATGCGAAATGGTTAGTTGGATAGCTAGTTTGACTGCATCAAATCTTACARAMCTATAGATTTCTAGAATTTGAATGTCGAGCTTTTGAAGAGTACAGACAAACTGACATGTAATGCCTGAACGTAATGCAACGCATTGGTAGGAGTGATCTGAAGTTTCGAGCGAGAAGATAGTTGCCGAATATGCACTGTAAATATCAGAGAAGAGATGAACGGAGGTTAACCATTTCTCTTTTGCATTGGGTTACACGCTGGTTGTCGGCTGCTCGTGAAGTTATGAATGTTTTGCTGTATCAATTTAGCGGTCTTTCAATACCCCAAAACTAATTAGTTTTGGAGGGTTTCTGTTTGCCAGGCTGTGAGAGTTGTTATTTAACCCATGAAGGACTGGTTGAGCATTTTTCATTGGTAGCGAGAGTTCTAGAATGAATTTGAATATGGGTGAAAGGGGATGAGTGGGGGGAATGGGAAACCAAATGCATTAGGACAAGAATGAAGATAATATGTGCTGAATCAAGATAATCTATGTTGGCATGTGGTTTAAGGGTTGAAAAAATAAATGAAATATGGGCTTAAAATACAAAAATCTTCAAGCAAGGGAACCTCCTATTGCTAGAGAGCTCCAAGCCTCCACCCCGATTTCATTAGTGCAATCAATCTTGGGAATGCATCATGCTTGATATTTTTTTCCATGTTCAACTTGGGATCAAAAAATGTCTTGCCCATCTCTAGAATCAACCATGGTCCTCAATGGGTTAAGAGGTGGGTGCCATGTTCAACTTGGGACCAAAAAATGTCTTGCCATCACTAGAATTGACCATGGTCCTTAATGGGTTAAGAGGTGGGTGCCATGAATAATCTCATGTTCAGTGTTCTTTGTACAAGTTGTCCAATTAGAATTGAATGTTAAATAATACATGAGTTCATCACTAGGCCTATCTCAAGCCTATAGTGGTGTGCTGTAAAAGCATCCATCTCTTTGAAATCGCCCTTATAAATAGGGTCGGGGTGGACTGACCCCTCGCTTGGCTGGGGGCAAGTAAAATAAAAAGCCCCCTATTTCGGGCCCAATTAATTTATCTTTACATTTCTCCTCACTTATTTGCAGCCTCTGATTGCAAATATGAATTCAGAACTTGCTAATTCTATTATACGTGGAAAATAAAAAATTTCAGGAAAGTCATATGGTTACAAATAGGTGCCTACTTTCCAAATCTTTGAAAATTCACATGTAAATAAGAAATGATTGGAAAAATATGAAATGCACTTGTGTTAAGCTCCACATCCATTTTTCTTGCTCTGAAAGATGAGCTAAAAATATTTCTTTTCACGGAAACCTATGAAAAAGGTGGAGCAGCCCTTAAAATGATCACTTTTAGAGCACAGTACCTTTGTCTCAAGCTTACATGACTTTCAAGATCAGATAGTTCCGCTTGATTTCAACAAGCTTGTGAAGCTTTCACAGAGATGATTGTTTTCCATTTTTTCCTATTTATTTTGTATTTCTCCTTCGGAGTCACAGCACTCGTTCAATCTGATACTCTTCATTCACACCTAAGCTTTTATGTATTTCATGTGATCCTTGTTGGAGTCTGCTGTATAGATGGGGTAGAGATTCACAGATGGTTCAAGAGAGTGGAGAGAGAAGCAGATTATTAGGTCTTGGGAACAATACATGTTACAATAAAATGACTACCAGCAGATGAAAATTGCAAAAAAGAGACCAACAGCAAGTAAGCTATTATTAGGGACCTGATCCTGTCTATACCTGGTCCCTGTTACCAACAACACATCAAAAAGAAGCACCTACATACACTTGGTTGGCCTTCAATTAGCAAGTGGTGTAAGCATGACCTGGCTAAATTTCTATGGCCGCTGGTCTTCGATTACAAATGTGATGTCTACTGTCCCTTTAATAGTGGTCAACAACCTTTCACTTTGAATGATTGCATAAGAAATCATCATACATAATGATAGAACTGTGATCTGGCCTCTGAACCAAAATACGTCTCCTCAGCGTTTTCCTGATCTCCCCAAAAATCCCACTCTTAAGTACATGCTGAAATACTCGCAGTATCCTCTACCATATATTCAAGCACACAAAATAGGGCCAGGAAGATCCCACCCACCTTGTAGTGCTGTAAGGGTGAGCTCTCGCGCGACGAGGTTTCACTCAATACCCTTGACAAAATCTCGCCTGGTGTTTGACGCCCAGCGGAATACTTACTTCCATATGAAAGCTTACTGCCATTTCCAGATCCGTATCGCCTCCGTAGAGGAACAATAGCAGTTAAATCAAAAGCGGTTTCTGTCAGCGGAGAGTTACCAGGTGAACTCCGTGTGCTTGACTGCTCTTCTGCAAGCGGAGTCAAATGTCTCTTTGCCACTTCCACACATCCACATGATAGCCCCGATCCACACGATGTCATGGCACTTGATTGCCCGTCCCTTACTTCCATAAGTGAGGAACCGTTCCCTTTCGCATGATCCGATGGCAACACGTACAAGACTTGAACCTGTAAGACATGAAAGGCAGCAAATGCAAAATTACCCCTGGTTGAATTGCAAGCATCTACCTTCACTTAATTAATAGTC
Organism: Pleurozium schreberi; assembly: GCA_006891605.1. Taxonomy (NCBI): domain Eukaryota; kingdom Viridiplantae; phylum Streptophyta; class Bryopsida; order Hypnales; family Hylocomiaceae; genus Pleurozium; species Pleurozium schreberi. The sequence continues at coordinate 19,990 of VACF01000390.1, read as the reverse complement.
TCAGAGAGAACAATCCAATGTACATTTCAGTAGTGCTAATGCAAGGAGAAGGAGAGAATATTACGAACTTGATTAGAAAGTTCAGCTCCATTTCCCCCAAAAGCTACTAACAAGGTCTTCTCCTTTCGTCGAACAAGCACCAAGCTCAGACCCTGCAATATAAAATCAAAGATTAGGAACTTTTCCAGGTCCTTCACCTCACCAGCAAGAACAAGAATTGTACACTACTTCCATACCAAACACTCTAGGACATGGAGTGTGCTCAAGAATTTGCGAAAATGCACTACGGACAGCTGCGATATCAGCAAAGGAAAAAGACTTCCATTCACAACAACCAACATGGTCTACCTGATTGGCAACGGGTGTGTTTGGAGAAGTTGCAGCAACTGAGAACCAAGTTAAGTTGCCGACGTCAAACATTAATGTCTCTATCGAGCCTGAAAAGCATGCATAACAACACGAGTAATCTTTTTATGTGGCGAAATGACAGATATAAGAGCAGGGCTCCAAGTAAATGGAAAAAAAAACATATGCCACAAGCTCACCCAGGGCACGAGTTTTTCCACCGGCGATGTACCACTTGTCGCCAATAAGAATACCCGCATGACCAGACCTAGGGGAAGGACTGATGCCCTTCGTCTTCAACTTGCACCACTCCATCTGGAAACAATGGAGAGCTTTGTAAGTGGTTATGATATGGCAAGGCATCCAGAAAACAATACTCAGCATGACAACCGAAAGAACTGTTATCGGCACTGGCCGCAGAACGCTTTACCGTTTCAAAATCCAGAGCGAACAGATCACCCAGAGGCTTAGACCTCGAGGCTCCACCAAATATCAATAGGAAGCGGTCATCGTACATCGCAGCACAGTGCTTGGAACGCGGCGAAGGACCGTAACCACTGCATCATGGACCATGGTGTTAAATCCTCAACAGCAACCAGCAACCAGCAACCAGCACTTGATGTTCTTAGAATCCATTAAAAAACTACTCTCATAAGCTCTCAAGAATTATATAGCTGAGGAATTGGTAGTGATCAGTGCAAGACAATTATGAAGCCCAAAGTGTCCCAATGGCAGAAGTTGCTGCTTCCATATCATTTAGAAACGAAGGTAAAAAAAATAAAAAACAATAGAAATCATGCCCACACTATTAAACGATAGAGATATCTGTGCGAAAAAAAAATTTAATAAACACTTCTTGGTGGTATTATTTAAATTATAAAAAAATTGTGACAAAGAACCTAAAACTGAATTTTTAAAAAGATCGTAAACGAGAACATAAAAATTCGTGAAAACCTACATGGGAAAGATCACCAGGAAGAATACAAAAAGTAATGAAAAAGTACATGAAAAGGACCATGACAGAGACCGTAAAAAGTCATCTTAAATAAATAAATAAGCCGTGAAAAACAACATGAAAGTCTTTTTWAAAGTAATTAAGACGTACATGAAAAAGTCATGAAAAGTACATGAAAAAACCATGGACAAAATCATTAAAATAAATAAAAACAGTACAATGAAACAATAAAAAAGAACTTGAAAAAGATAATGTAAAATTATTTGTAAATGAATATGAAAAGGTAGTATGAAAAAAATCATAAAAAGAACTTGAAGAAAACAACATGAAATGAATTAGAAAATTATAATCTATCCTTTAAATCAGGTTGTTTGTTTGTTTTGATCGTTACGTTGAGATCTCCCAGACCGTGCATCCACCGGTTGCGTGCTTGGTACCGTCGGAAAGCTCTCCGCGAGGAGGGGTGCACGGGCTTAGGTTTTGTGGCGTTCCGACCTACAGGGTGAAAGTTATTGAATTTTAAAGTTTTTATAAATCCAAAAATTAGAAAATTACTTTTACTTTTGTTTTGGTTGTGGCAACGGCACAGGGCATAGTAGTGAACATTATATAGATAGAAGGACACTAGAAAAAGATTTTAAAAAGTAGTTTAAAAAACACATAAAAATGATTTAGACCACAAGGGGAGTAGATATTCGGACACTCCTCTTGAAARGAAGAGGATTTGATTGACGGATGAGATTTATGCATTGCCCAACACTTTGAGCCTAAGAAAAGGGAAAGGCTCATGTATTCGGAAGGGAATTAAGTTAAGCCAGCGGCTACAAAGCAACCCACAAAGCAACTCTTCATCTGCCACAAGGCAAGGTGCCAGGCACCGACACTGCACCGACACTGCAAACCATAACTGGGAGGCCCCAGTTCAGGGCCAGCAGCAAAGCCAGTCTGGAGCATCTGAGATTAGCCTCAGTAGGGTTTTAATTTAGCCCACTAGAGGCTAGTTTCAGTTCCGTTCAGCACTCTTGCAGAGCATGCTCTGTAATATACTGGAAATACAGTCTGTGCACTAGCTCTTTGTACATGAGGCACTCGTACTCTTGCTGTAAATAAATCAGTTCATGCTCTTGTACTCTTTGCTGTGAAAGTTAATGTAATCGACCATTKAATTCCAAAGTGGAATTTGTAAAATTACCTTGGGAATTAGGGGGGTAAAAGAGCCTAAAAAAATAACGTTTATTTGAACTTACAAAGTATGCAGAGGCAGCCACATGAGAGTCTTGAGGTCCAGGATGTGAAGATCATTTAGCTTCTGCCCTCTTGACGTTTCCCCTCCAAACATGATCAGTACGCTACCTGCCCTTGTTACACTCTGACCACTCCTCGCTGCCTGCAAAAGATCTATGGCTCAACATACACGATAGAATACTTTGAGGTAAGTCGGACTGACTGGAGAAGACTCTATTTTAGCTTATTCAATGTCGCCGACAGCAACTATGTCAGTGTTCTGATCGCTGTTGAAAAAAGAACAGTTAGAAAGACATCACTGCAGTTCCAGAGAAGAAAGAAGAAGAAAACCTTACCGGAACCTCTCCTTTCGCTGCGATTTTTGTCCAAAGCTTTGTCTCCAGGTCGAAAGACCAGACTGCATGCCAGAGAGATATTTATCAGCAAAAAAACTAAGCAAGCACTGACCACATAGGATGACTCATTATATAGATTGAAACAGAGACTTTTCCACGAGTTGCAACGTATGCAGAATATTGCGTACATATAGGACATAGAGATTCATCTTTTAAATAAAACAGATCGAACTTCTGAAACGTTAATTTATCGAAATGGGCCCATTAGACTGATAGACTTGAATGTTCTAAACGAGGATAAGCAACCGGACGTAAGCTGATTCAGAGAGTATACCTTCAACTCTCTCACTGCTGGGATTTAATTCCCCGCCAACTAAGAGGACAGTCTTTCCCCATGAAACCTGCATCCTCAGTTCAATACAATTCTACGATCATTCAACAGCAATAAGATCAAGGTGTATCGTTCATCAAACTGCCTCGCAAATTACTTGGATAGACATGCTGAGAGAGGAGAGTGAGTGGACTACCAGACTATGACCCCTGCATGCGGGCAGCTGCTGTCCAAGCGATGAAGCAGCTCTCAACTTCTCAGCCTGTCCATCTGCAATAGTTCTCCCTCTACACAATTCGGACCAAGTCATTTTGCCAAGGTGCAACATCTGCAAACGAACAAAACTTGTTAGGATAGTACTCGTCACTACAGGCATTTTTGCATCTGTACAAGTGATATTTTAGGGAGCTGCATAGAGGTGCAGAGAGATATTTGGGTATTGGATAAAAATCTGCCGAAATTGAATTATTATCATAAGGTATAAATTCTTTGTGCAAGTTCAAAGGAGGAGGTCATAGACCACTATCGGTGAATGTAGAGAATTTCATGCTTGCACTCAAAGATACGTGGCCGTAGACAAGTAGCCAAGTCATTCTTACATCACTTGCCAATAAGTTCAACTAAGAGTATGAAAAGATTCCAATACCTGCACATCGTTGCGTGGTCCTGAGGCAGATTGACCACCAACAACCACCATCCTGCGTCCCACAACCGCTGCTGCATGCTGCAACCATCCCCACATCCAAGATCAGAAATGTTTGCAATCACACAATCAAGGCAAAAGAAAACCAATACATTGATTGCCCTCCCTCTGTAGGAAACAGCAGCAGTCTGAAAGCGAGTCAAACTTCCTTGAACGGTAACCATGGATGTCAGGAGCTTACCAAATGCCGAGGCTCAGGCTTCTCCCCGCGTGGGTACAAGTCGTTCCAACCATTTGCATCACCAACGTCATCGAATGTGATCTCGTGGCTTCCCATCGGGCCTCTAACATTAGTCTCTTGCGCTCTCACATCAGGCGATGGCGAGCTGTAGTTGCTCAAATAGTCGTCCTAATGTTTGCACAATCACAGCAATATGCACGCTCGGCACATGAAATTCAGAGAGAGGAGGAGAGAGAGATTCAGCGGAGAAAAGAAGATTCAAGCAATGGAGTGAGCATGGAGGTAACCAAAAATTTCAACAACAAGTGCGGCGCGTGTGGGTTCGATTCCTTTAGGCTGGCATTCCTGCCGACTCCATCGGAACCGGGAGTTTGAAGCTCAGTTTAGTAGTCCTCCAGGATGCACGGTCTCCGAAGTAGGAAAGAACCTGAGGAAGCTCGGATTCAAGGGAGCGGTATATTCGGAAGCACAGATTTCATGAATGCGGATCTCGTAAAGGATCTGTGAGTACGTGTTTCACTTACAAGAGCAAGTCTTCAAACTGTTCCTCGATATGATTCCACGCAATTTGTTGCACTACACCCCACGATAACGGTCGTCACGCACTAAATTTAACGCGAGTGGACAGAGGCGGCCGAAAATTTGTTCATTGATTAGACCACCTGGATCAAAGTATTCCAAATCTGCCACGCGCAGCAACCTCATGATCGGTCATGCGAAGAAATTGGTTTGATGAGTTGATCGAGTACTGGTCGGCAATTCGGCGGTCCAGACTAATCAGGGTCTTCGGAATTCATTTCCGAGATAAAAAAATCTTATATAATTCTTGGCTACTTGAAGCTTGAGAATATGCATTCTCCTGGTTGGTGCGGGAACGTACCAGTACCCTAAACGGCGATCCCCTGTACACGCTCTGGACGGGAAGGACTTGAGGCAGAGATCCAGGACGTACGTTTGACGAAGACATTCATTATTTGATTAGGCTGTCTGTTGCAGTCGAAGTACACACTTGAGTTCATCATCAGTTCACCACTGTGCACTTTGCCGTGACGAAACCGTTTCGATTACTTGCCATTATGGTCGATTCCCTGGCGTGGAGAGCCACTACTTTCAATGCACCGTTCATGTCCGTCAGTGTACTACCTCTGCCTCATTCTGAATGCTTCCAACTCTGCACTAGAGCAGGAGAGCAGATGCAAGAGTTAGCTGGCCCATCAGACGAGAACCGACACCAGCTGCGTCGCAGCGAATCCTGCTCTGAATTCTGATATATCGTGTAAGTCGTAGTGCACAGCTGCAGCTTTCCAATCGAGATCGGTGTTGCTAAATCGCTGTCGAGGTGTTGGTGATGCGGTCATGTCGAAACTCGCCATTATCAGTATAATGAAGAAATTTTCAAATTTTTTATCAATGCAAAGATCAATGCAACAGTTTGCCTGCGAGGCCAGAGGCCCTCCGTTCAAGCTCTGCACGACGCCATAGCCAGATAACCCTAATAGCACTCATCTCTCAGGCACCCTACCTTGTCGAAATCTCGAATCACAATCTAGGTCAATTATGGATACATCTGTCAGGACTTATACTTAAGAAGACATCAATCGAAAGTTGCGCCAATGTCACCAGGTAAAAAGCCTACAGCCCAAAACTAGAGTTCGGGGTGGCCAACCAGATTTTGGACCAAATGTCGAGATAATTGACGAACTCGAATTGATTCGAAAGCGGGAAGTTGTAAATAGTAACTCAAGCGAGGCTGTAATGGCGTTTGAGTGGCGCATAACTCCTATCTTTATGAAGCGCAGCCAGAATTTCGTTTCAAGCATTCCGTTCACAGCTCCGAAAGGCCATATTTAGCTCGAATACCCGGGTTGTATGCCTAGATGTTGCTGCTTCTGGGAGTCCGCACGTCGTAACGTGATCTTGCATCTTTTTCGGGTCGCGGATCTGTCTCCTGCGGCATCWCCGGTACCCTGAAACCCTAATTTCTTCCGGCACCAAGCTCCGTTCACAGAGACAATTCGTGCACAGAGCGTTCTCTTTCGTGATCGCGTATGTGATCCGTCTCTATACTTCCAGATTTTGCAGAAATTTGAAGAGAGAAGTCAATAAGAGTCGGACTCAGGAGGACCAAGGGCACCAGACCTAGAGTTCCTGTTCCTGTTCACATTGCAAAGGGTTCACAAATTACCAGGTTTTTCATGTTGATATGGGCACATGAGGTAAGGTGGGTACACCCAAAACCGCCACAAATTGATACTGTGCCTAGTTACTATCATTAAGCTGGTCATCGTGAAATTTTCATATTGTCTTGTTGGCAAGTGAAAGGAGGTTCCAATGCACCAAAGAATGCGACATTTGGATATAAGGTAGGAGGTCCATAAGTGGACCATCTAAGGGCTGGAACTGAATTTTAGGGAGGTGATACACCTTGAAATATTTTTCAATAAATTTTCCTTGAAAGACAAGGAGAATTGACATCTGGCTGAAGTCATTTCATATTTTTTGAAGCTTCATGGAATTAGTTATGAAATTTTGAAGTCAAAACACCATAGGGCTCTAAAAGCGACCACCCCCTGAAATGCACACCGTTGGTAGATTTTGATAAATTGAAGAAAGCAGAATGTACCTTTGAGGCATGTTCCATTCAAAATGCCCGATCCGAGTTCGAGCCTCCTACCTTAATATGCAAAAGTTATGAAGGGTCAAAGTTTGGTTCTCAAAGTTTTTCTTCCATGTGATTGATTTTGGAGATGGCGGTTTTCGATCAAGGGCAATTTTGGAGGTGCCTACCTTAGSAAGTCCATAAAGCACTTGGGCTCTAAAAGCATTCTCTAACAAAGAAGTACTCTACATTTTGCTTTCCCAATGAATCACCAATGTCCAAATAGTTTACAACGAGTTGGGACCAAAATTCATAAATAATACCACAAAACTTCAAAATATGAAACAAGTTAGGTCTAGATGCCAATTTGTCCTTCATTTTTCCTTCAAGGAAATTATAATGAAAAATATTTTAAGAAGGCTAAACTCCTCAGTTTCATTTTCAACCCTCAAACATTACATTTTGACTTCCAAACTTTCATTATTGATTCCACAAAACTCCAAAATTACGAAACAAGTTGGAGCTATATGCCAATTTTCATTTGGGTGCATTATGGACCTCCTACCTTATAATATTGGCTAAAGCATAAAAGTAACACCTTGCTATTGGCGTTTACACAAAAGGCACTTATACCAAGGGTAAATCCCCCACATACACTACTGTAAATATTGGTAGGAATCGAATTGTACACCTCATAGACCTAATGAGTCAAATAAGCCCAACCATTTTTGGCTATTATTTTGGGGTAGTTCAAGGACATGAGACATATCCATTAGAATGGTGTCAAGTTTATTGGCAACTCTTCATTGCATTGACCATGATTGCATTCTAGAGGTACAAAATGTTTATTGTCATGTAGAGATACCAATGTGCACTAAAGTTCAAAAAAATTTTACTCCACCTTGAGTGCAATTATCATAAACTAAGGTGAATTTTTAAGTTTTGAAATTTAAAAGAAATTGGTGCATTGTGACATAAAAAATAATGTGTTGCAGAGCAAAATATTTGACTCAGAGAGTTACATGTCTAATTTGACTGTTGGATGTTGCTAGTAGTAGTATCCATAATTTTTAAGGTATTAGATGCACATATAAATACATGTATTTTATAAAATAACATGATTTTTCAATTTCAATAATAGAAACCCACTTCATCACTAAAAGCTCTAAATGAAAAGAATGAATGAGTTTCAAAAATAGGTGTTCCAATACCTTCATTATAATCCTCTTCTTTAACCTCATGACAAACAGGGAGAAAATGTGGACAATTTGTGCATTGATATCAATGATTATAGACATGTTTTACTATGTTTATTTAATCTTTAAACATTACAACCAATCCCTTGACCTATTTTAGCTTTTCAATGTATTTTTAAAAATCTAACTTTCAATGATTAATGACCACATGTATGATTCTTGAAATTTGGTGTGAGTTGAAGATCTTTGTATTGTCTAATCGGTACCAATATAAACATGCCTAGTACCCAACAAGTTTGCTATCTAGGTATTTTGAARAAACTATTTTGTCAACTCATGTATTTGTAAGAGATTGAGAACATTTGAAGGATGCAACAAGAAATGAACTTTTGTGATTTTTCAAAGTTTGTTGAAACTAAATTGGTAAAGCATGGGTGGACCCATGCTAAACCACACATTCATGTGTCCCCTCTCCAACTCAAGTGCATTTGTTATGATGCTAAAGCGTTGCTAAGATTGTCAAAATGTATAGTATAAAACTAGGATATAGATTCTTCAACATTTGTTTTCTATCTACTTGAATTTTTGAAAAACAATTAATCTTAACAATAAAAAAGCTATATAATATTTGGTCCTAGTATTAGAAGAATCTAAAGATACATTGATAAACATGAAATTAGTGACTAACCAAGGCTCCTTTCATTTTTGTCTAGTCAAATAAACCATTTCGGTTTGTAAGCTAACACAAACTAATGTGACATCATGACATTTAATTCAAAATTTTGAATTTAACCCTCACGAGGCAATATCGTAATACAAGTCCATGGTAGGGTTGTCACATCCCAACTATATAATCATTTATTTTTCTTCTAGAAAACAAGGTTAAAAAGAATCTAAAGTTTTGTTGTACTAAATTTTGCTTTTTGAAAAGAGAAATTTCTTAAAAAAATTTACATTTGTTTCTAGAATTTTTTCACCAACCTTAATTGCCTAATATGGGTATTCCTTCTATATTGCACTTTAGGAATCTTATAAATGGTCATGCTCTTAGTAGCTACAGTATTTAATCTTTCTATGCATGGTGCTTTGTGAACCTTATATACCTTTGAGAATGTTGTGTAAGGCATATGAAAATTTTGGTTTTGTTATAATGAAGTATTAAATTGACCTTGAGAAGAGAAATTTGTTCACTCCTCCCCACCCATCCACTACCTTCTTCAAGCACCTGGAAAATCATCAAATATGTCAAATGATACATTTCAATTAGTGATTGTTTAAAGACCTCGTCAATAGGGACAAAGATATTGATCAACTACTAATATTGTGTTGGAATTCATGCAGCTCATCAATGAAATTATGAAAATGTGGAATCGTTTTGGAAAGTCTAATTTTGATGTACAAAATAAAAGATCAAGATTGTGGTAAATTACCTTGTCTATTGGTATRTGTTCACCAACCTCCCTACGAAGAGCAAACACCAACTTTTGCATTTTGTTGTCTATTGCCCCAATTTTAGATTGTGCCTCCATAAGCTTTGTGCTTGTCTATACAATAAGCAACATCCACTTCCACCAAAATTAATTATTCAATTAATAAAAAATCAATTATAGGCACGCAAACTCAAATGACCTAAAATGAAGTCAATAGCAGAGGTTTGAAAATACCAGCTTTTCAATTACAAATTAAGGACATCAATCATGTCATTGCCCAACTTATTATGAAATGTGGATATTCCTTCCACTGAAAAAACTACTACAGGGTATTATGGTCAAACTTGGACACTAGGATGAAGAAATAATTTCAATTCAAGATGTGACATAGACCATCTTTAACCATTGAGAATATAGAATGGGGTAAAAACTAAGACATTATTGATTAAGAATTATTATAGACAAAACCAAAAGCAATGGTAGAAACTTGACAAATTGTTTCAAGCTAAAAAGGCTTTAAGCAATGAAACAATGTATTTAGCAGAGATAAATCTCACTACATGAAATGAATATGAGGCATCAAGAGGTGACCCTTTGGTACTTGTCCACCCAATGGTGGATGCCCATCTTCACATACTTGTCCTCGCGAACTTCACCTTGTTTTCGCCTTTGCAACTAGCACAAACCATCAAAGTTTAAAATCTCAAAGATTTTCCTTCATAAACAACATTTTGTAAGGACTTTGAACCCAATTGCGTCTCTATCTACAATTGTTCAACCTTTTATGACCTTAGTTGAATATTAGATGCCTCAATGGAGTTTAACATAAGTCTAAATTCCTATAGATGAGCACTTGCAACCCATTCTTTATAAAGATGACATGAATGACACAAAGCCATTTGTTGCACAACAACCTATTTGACTATCAAACTGAGGCAAATGTCTTTGAAATAAACTCATCTTAGTTATTGAGTTTTTCAACACTAACCTCTTCTTGGATGAAGGCCACTGTTTTCCTCATGGTTCGGATCCGGGCACGCTCGCGCTCCAATTGCACATTGAGGATCCTATTCTATACTACCACACAGAAAGTCACACACCATAAGTATGTGAGTGTGATCATTKTAAGGGAGGCCAGACAACGCTCAATTTTATTAAACCAAAGAAATGATGGGATGAGGAACCTTTTTGAACATTTCAATGAGTTTTGCGTCTCGTAAATCACCCTCTCCTTTTGAGATAGAGGCCAAAAGATCCCTGCCATCACATACAATGTAAAACCCATGTGAAGGTCAGTCAAATTCTGCAAAAATCAACTTATTTTTGTTAAAAAGTGTCAAACGTCATCTTGTGAATGGTGTGTGGCAAAAACGCATCCTACTCGCAGTTTTGCTAGATTCTCTTCTCCCTCAAAGTGGTTGAGAATTATCCAAAAACCCTAAGACGACCTCAAAGTCACTACAGAGTAACAGATTAGGGTACTCATTTAGAAAGACTCCCTTATGCACGTGTAATCGGTTAACCTAGTGCTCATCAAATCAAGGACCCTCCAAGTTGGCATACATCCAAACACAAAAAAACAGCAGCGAGGTCAAAGCTCTATTAACGACGAAGCACAGAAGATTGCAAGTGGTAGAATATGTCGGTAGTGTCAAATGAGATCTACAAGCGATCCAATTAGCAAAGCTGGCTACACAAACCGAACTCAATGCGAAGTGCTGCAATCCAAAGACTCAACTCGCTTGACTCCAAATGAGCTCTCAAACTAAAAGTCACCAAACCCACACCACTCCCAAATCCTAAGAAGCTGAAAATCACGAATCCATCTGTTATTCCAACCACCACGATTCCGTCTCCCAAAGCAATTCTACGGTTCCGGTGACCACTGCCCCAAAATTCAGCAGATCTCTCCCTCCATCGACAAACCTTGCCGGACACATGACGGAAGAAAGAATATCTGCTGAGAAAAAATCTTACAGGTTGGTGCTGGGGCCCTTGTTGTAGCAGACCTTGATGCAGAGAGATCCCACTAACCCAGAGAGTAAGAAATACAAGGAAGTGAGGAAGAATCCCATCTCGCGAGCTTTAATGTTTAACTCATTGTGCTCCTGATGGACCTCATGATCGCGATTGCGCTTCTGCAACGAAGATGAGAAKCCGGGGATGGTGCGCTACGCCAAGCGAGAGAGACGACGAATCGGGAATCAGGGGAGCTCAAGGGATCTGTGATCGGGGAGACGAGTGCCCGGGTACGACTCGGTTATCGGTGCCCGTTGGTCTTTTTGCAAGTAATGGGTCGGAAAATGTAGAACAGTAGAACCTCTCTAAAGTATCCCCACCAGGGACTTCCCTACAGTATCCCTACCCCAGTTCTTCATCAAAAAATATAGGGATGGGGAAGCCACTTCCCACCAGTGTTTTTTTTTTCATTTTCCATGAAGTGGTGAAGTGGCGATATTAAATGTTACGGTGGTGCTCCAAGTTTCAACATTCATCCATGTACTGGATAGAAAATGTGATACTACATATCTATAATTCTATTTTCATTCACAATGTGGCGATTTCATCCAAGATTTTCTTGAACTTGAAGTTTTTTGGCGATTTCATCCAAAATTTTACTAAAAATTTCCTATAGGCTTGGTGCTAGGTAAATAAATTTGGTGCAATTTTGCACCAAATCGCCAGAAAAAAAAACCCTGCTTCCCACCCATGCTTCCCCAAATCAATACTTTATACTAAATCTAGGCAAGTGAAGTCAACATGCACCTGTAAATATAGTAACAAGGGAAAAATAATAGTCCAACGCCAAGTCATGGTAGCACACATCATGCAACAACAATAAATTCAAGAATAGGGTTTACCATTTCTCAATTCCCTATCCCCATTCAATTTAGGGAATTAGGGATGCCAATTCCCCAAAATTTGGAGATACAGGATGCTGGTGGGGAGGGGTTCTTCCCTATCCGGATGAAAACCATCCGATTTGAGGATAGGGAAGTCCCTCGTGGGGATGCTCTAAGTCGCCCATCTATAAGAAACTCAAAACAACCAAAGGGATTCCTAACTTCTAATTGACTTTGTCTCAGTTCTACTCTTCAAGAAAACTCCATAATTGCATAAGAAACGCCAGACCGAAATCATAACCCTAATCGAACTATGAAAACACTCACCTAGCCTGTCATCCCAGGCTGCCAATGCTCCACAGAAATACTCAAGATTCTCTCGTGAATTAAGCTATCAAATGCAATCTCGCCGCGCTCGTCAAAACAAACTCCAACACCACAGCACGCGCAACCAAGAAATCGTCAAACTGCTTCCAAAGAAGTTCAAAATGCACGCGCCACGAGCGTGCGGGACGATCGCGAAACGGGAAATCGGAGAATCCAAACACAGCAGGATCAAGGAGCAAACGATCGAGACGATTCAGGATAAAAAGAGGACCAAGTTAACTTACGTTAAGTCAGGGCTAGAGCAGGCAGGACTAGACGAATTCGCTACAGAATCCGCGGACTAGACGAATTCGCTACAGACACAACAAACATGGCTTGCCGGAGCACCAAATCCGGACCAGACATTTGACTAGCAAGACTCTCTTCTGAATGCCGATCGGGACGATAGCTGGCGGGCCACCCCCGGCATTGCAATTTCCAAAAGATCGCATCGTCCCCGKAGAATTGAAAAGTGCTACAGGCTATGATGAAGCAGCCGCTCCTTTCCTCGCACGCAATCCTCTCACATGGGGATCTACCTCGCCATCTTTGACGCAATTCTCGTTTTCCTTTACATAATGAGGATTTAGACTGCCTGGAGATCTTTGAAGAGACTCACTGTGTTTTGCTTGCATGATTTTCTGATAGTTGAGATCATATTTGGAGCTTCAAAGAAATGAAATTCCCCCTTTCCTTGACGTATCGAGGACTTGGAGTGGTTTGACGAGGTGTCGCATGAGGGAGGAGCGAGATTGGAGTGGCGACCAAACTGTGTTTTTGTTGGCTTGATTTTTCTGATTGTTGCCGTCATCTTTGTCSCATCAAAATTTAAATTCTCTGTTTCCTTTTACGCATCGAGGACTTTGAGCAGTTTTGGCGAGGTCTGGAGGAGAGAGATTGGAGCGGCAGTCGGACTCTATTTTTTGGATTGAATTTTATAGTGTTGACGTTGTCGTCGACGCAACTTTTGCATCAAAGAATAATTCTTTACTTTATCGATGACCTGGAGTAGTTTGACGAGGTTYGTTCGAAAGGAGAGAGATTGGAGCGGCGATCAGAGTGTTATTTATYTATTTGCTTGATTTTCTGTGTTCACGCCATCTTGCATCAGAAAAGAATTCTCCGTTTTATTTACATAGCGAGCACCTGGCGGAAGAGGTTTGCTTGAGGGAGAAGAGAGACCGAAGCGGTCACGAGGGCTATGTTTTTCTGCTTGACTTTCTGATCGGTGACGCCATCTTTGACTCAATTTTTGCATCAAAAAAAGTATTCCTCGCGTGCCTTCACCTATCGAGCTCCCGACGCAGTTTGAAGAGGTTTTGCTTCCGGGATTGGAGCGGTCATTTGGCTATTGTTGGTGGCTTGATTTCTTGATATTTGAATTGTTTTGAGACTACGRCGAGGGAGGAGATGGCGAGGTTTGGGATGGTGGAGGTAGTGGTAGTGGTGATGGTGATGTTGGTGGTGGTGCGCGTTGCGGGGAACTTTGTGGTGGAGGAGAATAGCTTAGCAGTGCTGTCGCCGGAGAGTTTGCAGGGAACGTATAAGAGCGCAATTGGTAATTTCGGCGTCCCGAAGTATGGCGGCACGTTGACGGGCTTGGTTAAGTATCCGGCGGTGAACTCGAAGGGTTGTGAAAATTTTCCGAATGATTACTTCAGGGCAAAGTCCGGCGAACGCCCTAATTTCGCCCTCGTCGATCGCGGCGGTAACGTTTCCTCCCCTTCCTCCAGCTCCTCAATCAAAATTTGGTTTCCATACGGCTATCAACTCAATTTTTCAATTCTATCTGTCTTATCTGGTAGAATTAAGCTTTGTTACCGCCAATGGGACTTGTTGAATTAGTACACTGAGAAAGTTTCTTACACATACTTCACATGAGCGGTAGGAAGGTAAGAGGCAATAGCATCTCTTGAATGTGATTGGTTGCGGAYGGTAGTGGGTTTTCACATTAAAGAGGTAGGAAGAAAGTGCATGGATGAAAAAAGAGCTGATGTGTCTTGGCAATAAAACTCTACCGGAGTTTTCTGGGTGGAAGGTGGTTGTAACGCGGCGTTTTTTATGCGTGATTTTGGACTATTATATAGCTTCAAGCGGCGGCAATGGCTCTTGCAGTAGAATAGTTGAGAACACGCGTGTTTTTGAATTTCCGAGAAACTTCATAGGGCCCACCTTTTGCCGTCTTCTTGCCCCTGTTCTTGCCGTCGTTAGCTTTCACATTGTATTGCATATGTGGACTGTTTTCCTTTAGTTGAGAGGTCGGAAGAGCTGTGGCATGAATAGCTTCCTTTCAGTGAGTGATGTGAAGTGCCTCTTAGGTACACAATTGGTTTTGACGGTTGAAGGTCATGTGTCATTTTGGAGGTGCCTACCTAAACTTAATGGGATTATGAACTTAGACATGTGGGACCCTAAAAAGTAAACCCCTTCTCTTCCAATTATTGTACTACTGTACGTGTAGGTCAGTTTTGGAAATTACTAGAGAAAATTGGAACATGTCCAAAATCTTAAAAATTGTTGAACTATTTTTTGAAAATCTGAAAAATTTCATTGCTGCCAATTTTGAATATCCAAAAATTATTCTTGAGAAAATTTATTAAAAAAAAAAAATTTATATGAATAGTAAAAAACTAATCCAAAATTGGGAGAGTTGAAAAAGTAGAAAGAGAAAAGTGATGAAATCCAAGAAAAGAAATCCAAATTGTCAAACTTGTCCAAATTCTAAAATTAAGTATTTCGGCAGCAAGGTGCCGAATCTGACCTTTGCGTATGGTATCTCAAAGAGTTTGGATTAGTGTAACCACATGGACAGATTGATGGCTATCCATTAAATACAAAATCTACAAATTTTACAATATTTTTAACTNTTGCAAGGTGGAGAATGGCGGATGTTGGGAAGAGACAAGAAATGGGGTTCATCATTCGGCCTGCCATGTGAGTGGGTCCTTGTGCGGATTGCTGTCAAAGTGGGAGTCCTAAGAGATGAATTTCTGCAGAATTTCCAATTGTATTTTTCGCTAATATTCTGTGATACTATAGGCGCACTAGTAAGCGTGTCAACAGATTGAAATCTAGGAACCATATGAGCGCTGTTATTGAATTTGCGGTTGTTGGGAATGTGTACGTAGTCCTGGCGAACGTCGCATTGCCATTGCCCTCATGGCTTCACAGGAAACGGATCCGCTCCCGCTGGTTGCGTTGGTACGTTCTTTTTTGGGGGGGCGGAGTGATTTGGGAATTATATTGTATTTATTATCATAGCAAGTGTGGAAATAGTCTTGGAATTTCTGATGGCTAGCTGTGTGGACATCTTCCTAGAACTCAAGAAGATTGAAAGCAATTTTGTTCTCCCGTGAAGCTCCAAGCGTTCAAATTTGAGATTGAACTCTGATTTTTCGGGTTTGGGTGGCGAAATGGCAAGACCGACCATTAAATGGAGTTGACTGTGCTTTGTTTAGATATTGACGAATGTTCGTTGAAGCTGAAGTGCCAGTGTCCCGAATGCAAATGCAAAGACACTTGGGGCTCGTTCGACTGTGAATGTTCTGGAGGGCTTCTCTACTTTCACGAGCATGATACATGCATAAGTAAGTTCATTGCCCTAGTAATGTTGTCCTTGATGAGACGTTAATGTCATGGTGAAGACTGAGAACAGCGCATGGCCCCGCTTTCCAGCGTTTGAGTTTCGTGTGAATTATCAGGAATGATGCTTCTTTAATGAACTAATTAAATGGTTTTATTACTCGTTTGTGACTCTCTGTAGACCGAAAAGGTTCGCAGTCCAAGGTGGGGTGGACGCTGCCGCTCATTGTTTTGGCTTGTCTTTCCATTGTTGGGCTTGGCGGTTACATCCTCTACAAGTATCGCCTCAGGGTACGTTCCACAAACCCGCATAGACTCCAGGTTCATCCTGTTCTTCTGTTGGAATTAATCTACATTTAAAAAATTCTGATGCATCCTGAATTCGAGAGTTTTGCATCCTTGTATGTTTAATTACGTGTGAGTACGTGTTGACTGTTACCAATTGTGTGCAGTCATACATGGATTCAGAGATTCGAGCGATCATGGCGCAGTACATGCCGCTGGATAGTCAAGGCGAAGTCCAGAATCACTCTCACGATGATATATGAGGTTCAAGCAGATGTCACACAACGCTATGAAACTATTTCCATGACACCTCAGTCTCCGCAGCTGCCGCAACACCTGCTGAATTCTAGAGGTCATCAGTCTGTGGTCTTGTACATAGTTGTTAGCGGAAACAATTTTCAGTATTAGTGAAGCGTTGTATAATTCAATAGTAGAGGTTTGCAATATAGTTTATTCGAGTTTACCAACTTGTTTAAAGTGAAGACAAGGGGATGGGGCAAGGCTGAGTGTAAAATTGTAAAAGCAAGTGCAAGCTTTTTTGCATCGTGCAAAATTGTTTGCAGGATATGCAGCGGCGAGCAGGAACCTGGCACTCTACCTACCTACCTAACTTAAAGAGTAGAAATGGCAGGAACTGATACTTCGTTGTGTAGAGCAGGAGTGATGAAGTTGTGCTTATCGTCAAACTAGTTGAACTGTTGAATTGCTACTTTTGTACAAATTATCTCATCGGGTTTCCTTCCTTGTCGAGCAATCGCTGTCACTGGCGCTTGCCAGTGGAATCTTCAAAGTTGCCAAATCGTGAACTGGGAGACTCCCAATGGCTACCTGATACACATACATTAAGGAGGGTACACCTAAAAGCGCCACAAATTGGTACTGTGTCTATTTACTATTATTATTAGGCTGTTTAGACTTTCATATTGTCTTGCTCGCAAGTGAAAGGAGGTTCCAATGCACCAAAGAACACGCCATTTAGATACGATATGCAAAAGTTATGGAGGGTCAAAGTTTGTTTCTAAAAGCGTTTCTTACACATACTTCACATGAGCGGTAGGAAGGTAAGAGGCAACAGCATCTCTTGAATGTGATTGGTTGCGGATGGTAGTGGGTTTTCATATTAAAGAGGTAGGAAGAAAGTGCATGGATGAAAAAACAGCTGATGTGTCCTGGCAATAAAACTCTACCGGAGGTTTGTGTCCTGGCAATAAAACTCTACCGGAGGTTTTTGGGTGGAAGGTGGTTGTAACGCGGAGTTTTTTATGCGTGATTTTGGACTCTTGTACAGCTTCAAGCGGTAGGCACCTCCAAAATGGCGATGGCTCTTGCAGTAGAATAGTTTAGAACATGTGTGTCTTTGAATTTCCGAGAAACTTCATAGGGCCCACCTTTTGCCGTCTTCTTGCCCTCTTTAGCTTTCACACTGTATTGCATATGTGGACTGTTTTCCTTTAGTTGAGAGGTCGGAAGAGTTGTGGCATGAATAGCTTCCTTCCGTTGAGTGATGTGAAGTGCCTCTTAGGTACACAGTTGGTTTTGGTGGTTGAAGTTCATTTGCCATTTTGGAGGTGCCTACCTTAACTTAATAGACCTCATTGGGATTATGAACTTAGACATGTGGGACCCTCAAAAGTAAGCCCCTTCTCTTCCCATTATTGTACTACTATTCGTGTAGGTTAGTTTTGGAAATAACTTGAGAAAATTGGAACATGTCCAAAATCTTGAAAATCGTTGAACTATTTTTTGAAAATCTGAAAATTTTCATTGTTGCCAATTTTGAATATCCAAAAATTATTCTTGAGAAAATTTTAAAAAAGAAAAGAATTTATATATGAATAGTAAAAAACTAATCCAAAATTGGGAGAGTTGAAAAAGTAGAAAGAGAAAAGTGCTGAAATCCAAGAAAAGAAATCCAAATTGTCAAACTTGTCCCAATTCTAAAATTAAGTATTTCGGCAGCAAGGTGCAGAATCTGACCTTCACGTATGGTATCTCAAGAGTTTGGATTAGTGTAGCCACATGGACAGATTGATGGCTATCCATTAAATACAAAATCTACAAATTTTACAATATTTTTAACTAGGGTGAATGAGAATTGGAGAGTTGAAATATTTGTTATATTATCTATGTTTATAAAATAGACCCGTGTTATTCTTTGTGTTTAAATACAAAGAAAACACTATTTGTTTGTTTTCAGAAGCCAGAGGGAGCATTATTTTTCAGCATTGTTTGGAGGTTTTGGAGTGAATTATAGAAAACAATAATATCTGGGTTCATATTTTAATTAGTATAATTTCATTCATGGAAATTCAAAAATTTATAGAAAATTTTACTCCATAATCCCAAATAGGATACATTCTCCCTACTAAAGAACAAACTAGGGCTCCACTGCCTTCAGCCCAATCAGTGACGGCCAACTCAATGTTTGGGACTTTGAGAAGATTTTATGTGATCTACCTTTTTATATGGCCCAATTGCAATCTTTAACCCCTAAAGGACCATTGTCCCTTCAGGGAACAAAATGGATTTCAGGCAGGTTCTTATGATCTTAGTTTTTAATGAAACTTTCCTAAATTTTCTCATGAGATAGAAAATCTTATTAGCTTTGTGGGAATATAATCATTATCTTGAAGCCGAAGTCGATTGGGCAAAATAAGAAGTCATTCTCCAAAAGTCAGACCGGGTCTAGACAAAAAAAGAGCGATTGGGTACAATATTTTTACCCTATATTACTTGAAGAATTCAACTGCCTTCGCAAATTAGGTGTCAAACTTTCCTCTCACCTACTTTGTGAATTGGCCCTTTCCATTCTCGTAGCTCCTGAATCCATTTTCACGGCCCATTCTATTGATCCCAAAGATAATATTTTGTTGGTCAACAAAATCACAATGAATTGGGTCCACCAATTCATGGATAACCACAATATAGTCTTTCTCTCTCAACGTGGTCGTTTGACTTGTAGCCTTGAAAAAGAGCTTCAAATTGAAATGCAAACCGCCTACCATTTAGGGGTCTTACAAAGGGGATTTTCATCCGGGGAATATGATGAAAATCTCACGGAAAACCTAGATGAAACACATTTCGTTGTCAATCTTAACAATAGCCAAACTTTAGGATTTTGGGGAGAAACAACTGTCAAATATGCTGAAGTTGTTTCGGGTGGAGAGTCCATGACCATGGTGGTCCGCATTTTAGGTGGCCGTTGTGCCGCAATAGAAGCTCCTATGTTCATTTTCACAAATGAAAATAGGAGTTATTTTATACAGAGGGTGATTGATAATATTCCTAGGGTTTCTTATAGAACGGGCCCTAAAGCCTGGATGGACCAAATCATCCTCCCCAAATACTTTTTGGAACCTCGGGCATATCAAGCTGATCTTCATCAATGCATAAAGATCATATGGCTTGATAATTGTAGCGGCCATACTGTGACCCCTAGATTGATTGCTGTCCTAGCTGCCAAAAACACAATTATAAAATTTCTACCTCCATGTTCTACTTACCTTTGCCAACCAGCAGATACATCCTTCATTTCAAAAATCAAAGATGCTAGACAAGATGGTGGGAAGCCAAGAAAACTGAGTTCATACAACA
>VACF01000389.1:0-61237 GCA_006891605.1 Pleurozium schreberi | reverse complement strand
CGTGTTCTGATTACATGGGCATACTCTGGATTCTCCATAGCTAATTGTTGCAATTTGTAGAGTACATCTCGGGTTGATTCTCTCACCTCTGACAAGATGAATTCGCCACTTACACACTTGGCCTCTTCAGTCCTGCATCCTCACTTATACAATTAATGTCTTCAAATCTTTAATACCTTTTCAATGCCTCTTGAATAAATATTAACATAGTACTAGTTAGAGTTTAAAAACATTGATACTTCTTGAGACGAATGCATTGTAATTCAAATCTATATTAGTCCCAATATTTAGATACTTGTGAAATTGAATGTCATGATTTTGGAAGAATGGATTGCACCAATATTGGTGTGACAAAACTGACATGCTTTTGAATAGCTCATTCCAAGAAGTTGATTATTTGAAATGGTTACTATAATAAATCCAAATGTGTTCCTCAAACTCCCTTAAGCCTCAAAAAGCTAATGTGGCTCTTCTATTGGTTACACTATGATTGACTGCTGTACAATTTGTCACATGTGCAAATTATAACATGATTATTTTTTGAGATTCTAAGCAATCCTATTAAAGAATCTAGGATAAGAAAGCTATTGCATCAATGAATTCAACTCAACGGATTTAGGTTTTATCATAACCTTCAATAATTATAGAGAATTGTAATAAAATAAAAAATTTATAAGTCATTCTATTAAATTCAAGTATATCTAATGGATATTTCAATATAGATGTAATTTCAATTTTCCAAATACAAAATGTTCAAGATTTTTTTGTATATATTTGATCTTTTGGAGAAAAAACTATGTGTATATTTGTCTATGTCAATACCTTGCATTTAGAATTATGCATCTTTATTAAATATATATTCAATAAAYTATGAATCTATTCAAGTTTATTTARSATGAAAACTAGAAGTTTGGACTATAGACCTAAGCTGAGCTAGCCCAGGCAAAACTTCTATACAATAACAATGTTCWASTATTATTTGGTCATTTTCCTTYCACTTTACATTAGCTTARCTAAAATAGAAAGATRTGAMCTTCAAGATTTGTATTTATTAATCATTTAGATCATACAAAGTTTTTTCTCGAAGCTCTCGCATGAGAAAATTGAGTCGGGACGCTGCTCTTTTACGCTTTGTTGTTTGTTCTTYTTGACCTTTTTGAGCATGTTCAATCCGATATTCTAAGTTCTCACTTGTTTTGATTGCAGATGCACATTCATCTCCTTTGCTTTGTACTTTTGCCTCAACCTCCTCTATATCCTACAATATATAATGAACTCTTTAGATTTTTGTAATAACTAAACAATAAAAATTCTATGTATAATATAATATAATAGATATAGATTTTATATTAAAAAAAATCATTAAAAATTTCAAATCGGATCTTTAAAATCACTCATTTTACTTGAAGCAAAGATCTCTCTTCTCTTTGTTTGAAACGTGCTCTATCTCTTGCTTTTTGAAGTTCTTCTTTTAGTTTCTTTGCTTCTTCTTCGAGTGCAATTGTCCTTTCACTTTCAGTGAGACTAGTTCGAAGATTGTTATTGGAATCTGTAATTTGCTTTGTTGCACTTTCAAGAAATTTTACATCAACTTTTGTCTGTTTCAGAATTAGAATTTGTATTAATAATATTGAATATAAGAAATTGAGATGCAAAGTTTTTAGATATGAATATAGGAATTCTTTACTTACTTTCAATATTGTGTTTATTTTTTKCTAGAAGGTACCTTTCTAAGTTCTTCATTAAGGTCTAAACCCTTTTTTTGAATCTCTTCTCTACTAGATTTCAATTTACTTAAGAAAAATTCAGCTGTAARTTCTACTCCATCAGCAGATTTCATGCGTGCTCTGAGGCAATCATACTTACATTGAAGCTGCAATTTTAGTGAAGATATATTTTATTATTAAACATACTAAAATAATTTTTAGAATATCAAACGAATTTGTAGAAGAATTATTGAAATATTTAAACATGCACCCACACACATATTGCATATGAAATATGGTATTTTCTATAGTTTAAAAGAATTTGATTTTAAATTCAAGTAGTGCCTCCAACTTGTGGATAAATTTTTCTAAAGAAAAATGTGTGACCATCCAAAAAATAAAAAAGTATAAGTGGATTGTGATATTGTGCACATAATATAATAGATGTAAAAAAATCTAACCCTATATTTCACAAATTTCTCATAATACATAGACTTGCCAATCTTAACCTTGTCAATTTTTAATATAAGATTTTGGCGTTTGAGTTTGAGATCATGAAGTTCTTCAGCAATCATTTTCATTTCTTGGTGTTGAATTTCTTGACGAGCATCCACCTCTGCTTTTCGGTCTTCCATATTTTGATTCAATCGTTTTTTTAAGAGATCCAAGTTGAATACTTCATCTGTATGAAAAACGATCTAAGCATTTGAAGCAAAAAGAAGATGCAAAACCATAGGCTCACTTTTTTGTTTTTGGAAGATGGCTTGTACCTCAAATTTTGAAAGTCTTAAAGACTTCGAAAAGTGGATTTTTATTGTTTATAATTTTGGATATTGTTAGAATTGAATTTTTATTAGAGATTTAAGAAAAACTATTCAATCTTTTATATTTTTTTGAATTTACATACCACATACCAGCTTTTGAATGCAATAAATCAGTTAATCTTTGTACTTCCATTTGCAGGAGATCTGCCTCCAATGCCACTTCTTCTCTTTCTTTTGTCATAGCCTAACGTCAATAACAACATCTTATATAATTACATTATACAATAAATAAATTCCTTGGTCTAATATATATTAAATACAAACCTATATTAAGTGGTATTCAATATCAAGGATGGAAAGAAAATATCATTTTAACATTTCTTAATCTCTTATTTTTGTAAATTGACCAAATTTGTGAATTTAAATTAAAAGAATGCATTTCTTGTGAATACATTTAGTATACCTTATTGCTAATCATTCCAGCATCACATTCTAGATTGAGCTCTGCATTTTTATCATTCAACTTCTTGTTTCTTAATTCAAGTTCTTCTTTCCTACAACTATTTTTACGCATATCATTCAATGATTTTTTCATCTGTTTATATACAAAAGATACAAATGCAAACATAATTGTTGTAAATCATTCATGTTCAATGATCCTTCCTTCATACTACAAACATTATATATAACTTGCATTCATCAATAATAAGAGTTAAATAAGATTCTTATTAACAATATCAATTATTTAAATTCCACTGCAGTTTTATCAAGTGCAACTTGATAACTTTGGGTTTCTGACATTTCTGTCTCTAATAAATCTCGAATTTTTGCCAATTCTCCTGATACCATTTGTTCATCCAACCTCAAAGCCTTAATTCGAGTATCATCATACTTGTGATAGCTTTCAAGAGCAAYATAATCTTCATCTTTTTGGAGCGCAGCTTGCACCCATTGTTCCAATTCTTGCTACAAGGCTCCAACAATCATAATTTCAATTTATGAGTTTATCATATGATGCTACATATGTAAAACTGTTAACACAATGTGTGACTCTAAAGAAATAGTTACCATGTTTTCAAATATCATATTAAAGTTCCATTGAGCCTTTTATGCTCTTTAAATATTAGATGTCTTCCTATATGTTTCCATAATCATGAAGATTATAACAAAAATTTGCTTAAAATCTTGAATTAGACTCAAATAGCAAAAAAAAATTACATTCAACATCTAAAACATCCTCTCTAAACTTTGACAGACAATTGTACACAACTAGGCCTAAGCCAATTCCACCCAATAAAAGTTTGAATCAATAGATGTAAATTCTAGATGAAAATTCTATATCCAATTAATTTCAAACTACGATGTATCCAAATTTTGGAAGTTTAGGGCATTTGAGGCACCAATAGATTACCTCACTCCATTCTTGAACTTGGCGGAAATTTTCTAACTTATCGTTGCCTTGTAGAATAGCTGCACGATAGTTTCGTAAGCACTCCACCATTTCATGCATCTCAGTTTCCATTTTTCCAACCTCCCTCTATACAAAATTCACAATAAAATTGGTACTTATGATTAAAATGAACAAAAATTTGAATACAATAAATACTTATATAATACACTGTTGACAAAAAAAAAAAAAAAAAAAAAAAAAATTGTTTGTTTTACTTATATCCATTATTTTCTAATGTCAAGTGTGTATGTATTGATAAATTAACCTTCAATCTTGCAGCTTGAAAGGTTGTAATAGTTTTCAAGTGTTCTTCTGTTGCAATTTCTTTCTTTTTTGCCTCAACCCTTTGTTGGGTTGCTGTAATTTCTTCTTGAACTCGTTTCATGTGATCTTCCATTACAGTAGTTCGATCATCTTGCTCTTGGATAGCATCCTAATATGAAGAAATGACACTTCTTCTTCAGAGCCAACCAAAAAGCAAGTATAACCTACAACAAGGTGAAAAATAGTAGAAACGAAACCAATAATAAAAAGACTAATATACACTCTAGCCCCTTGATCTAATTTCATGGGATACAATCATATTCCAAGTCAAATAGTTCAAATGCAAAGCAATTGTGCTACATAAAAGCACCGATATTGCAACAAGAATGCAAAATCTTCTAAAATGCCATTGAAGAGGGATCCAATCATACTCGAGGTCAAATAGTTTGAAAGCAAAACAAGGGTGCTACAAACAAGCACCATTAGTGCAACAAGAGTGCAAGATATTCCAAAATATCATTGACTCATTGAATAGGGATCCAATCATATGCCATGTCAAATAGCTTTGAGTGTGAAACAAGGGTGCTACATACAAGCACCAATTTCAACCTCAACGAAACTGGCGAAACTAGGAAAATATCGATTCGTCACTTGCACCCCTGTATAGGCTTTTCTGTATCTTTCGAAACAGCCATTAGCCTCCAATGGATCCCCATAGTGTCTGATGCTGCATATAAACTCCGATCATACGCGGTGATGCAAAGCTCCTATAAAAAAAAACATCGGCACAGTAATCAATTCCATGCCGAGTGATTGAGCGGTGTCAACGCCTGAGAGTAGGAATAGTCCCAACCCTAAGAGAAGAAAATGAATCATCAGTCAAGATCCTGGAAACCCACCTTCAATATGACAAAAGACCAAATTGTGAAGAACGTACGTACCGGTAAGTTAGTGACCAGCTCTCATTAGGCTAACAGCATGTCAATTCGACACTTCCGTTAAGACCTCAGACCTGAGAGCAAGAAAATCGGCAATTGATTGCAGGTCGTAGCTCAGGGTGATGAGGATTCACGAGAACAAAGAGGGCCTCCGCGTGTTGCAAGCTCTCAAGCTTCTTGCTCTCTATGCACCATGGGTTCAACCAATCGAATAGCATTCATAAGATCAGGAACTGGAAAACTGACTGGGAAGATGAATGGGACGACAATCAACCACGGTAACGAATCCTATAACTGTTCTATTAAGCATTGACCCTGGGTACATAGAAAGTCAAAGATTGAGGGCGTAAGCAAATATGCTTCCACACTTGAACAGTGTACAAGACCTGTTTTGATGTCGCAAAACTGTTATTGGAACAGTAAAAGTTAAGAAATTCAAAAGCAAAGACTCTGCTCCCGGGGGGGCTCGAACCCACGACCTTCGGCTCATAAGACCGATGCTCTAACCAACTGAGCTACGGGGGCTACCGTCACTGAACACCGTCGGATTCCCAAGATGACCATTGTCGTTCAATCCTCCTACAAGTATTTTTGAAACTCGCAACCGTGCGAGGATCTGAAACTCAAGTGTAGTAACGAAAACCCTAACCCTAAATGCAAAACTTGCTTTCCTCCTCGTTAACTGGAAAACGTTACAACACTATTAAACCCTAAATTAAGAAAGAATAAACAGCGAACGATGAAAAGCATACCGTGCCCGCGAGTAATTGCGATAGAATTTCTGTCTCGGCTGCAATAAAAGAGTCTGCAAATTTCATCCGGGAAATTCTAAGAAGTGAACGAAAGCAAACGAGGAAGTTACCGCCAGGCTATCCTTGTCCGGGGATGCAACGGAACGAATGCCGGTGAAGTTACTGTGTGGAATATTGCAGAAGGACAATTGTGGCGTACACGAAAGAGAAATCACTACTACGGTRCACTTGAGGAGACGTGTAATCTCMTTCCTGCCCATTGCATTGCGATTTRTAGACCATCAGGTCGRGAATCCTGTGAGACTTACTTCGAAAAAGTGGAGACCAAACAACCAAGCAAGAAGGAATCGAGAGAGGTAAGAGAATACCTTGGCCTCGAGGAATTGACGATGGCGGCTTCTGTTTCGGGAAGCTGCAAATTCCATTCGGGGATGAAACAAACGAACGGAGAGAGGAAGATTTTGGGCTTGTTTTGGCAGAATAAATTGCAGCTTGAGTAGAATTTAGACATCAAATTTTCATGTTTGAAATTTTTTTTTCCCCTCAGAAAGCTGCATGCATTCATTCACAACCTTGGACAATAATCATGAAGCACCAAGTGACCACGCTAATCACATTGTTGAAAAATAGACAAAAATTGCTTTTTCAACAAACTTGGATGTACCTATACACACAACACTACATCTTGTTCATGAAATGGGCCCCGCAAGGTAATGTTTGGGTTCTCTGAGGTTGAAAGTAAAAAAAAAAAAAAAAACATATTAAGCCGTCACTAGGGTATGTTCTTAACCTTGCTTAGCAAATTTGGTGTATCTAAATTCAAAAATTGCAAAAAAACAATTGTGCAAAAAATAAAAAATTCATGTGTTTTTTCCTGCAGTAAATCTAATCTGCGGGGCCCATTTCATTGGCACAATTTAGTGCCCTCCGTACCTGTACTTCATCCATTTCTTGTAGCTCCATCAATAAGTTTTTGAAAACATTCATAGTACAAAGAGTGGATGCTAGCTCTTTTATGGCAAACAAGSAATAGGGGTTAGGATTTGGAGTTAATGTAGATAGATCATTATGGCAAACAAAGCGTACATGATATGCACAAAGAGTATAAAAACATTYAAATGTGTAACATAGTCAGAAACAACAAACTGGCATTCATTTCTTATTTCATTGATTGTAGTGATATAAAGTATGTGCACCTACAATCATCACTAATTCCAAATGAACATATTTACAATTTATAAACAAAATTATTATTTCTTGGATTTTTTCAGCAAATGATAGARGACTCTAACACTTTAGCATGCACTATTTGGACATCATACAATTAAGTCATGATTTTTCAAAGTATAATCTTTGGTGTATCAAATACCAACAAAAAGTTGTCATCGATCTTCATTTATCTAGGCAAGAGTCATTTTGTGGAACTCTACACATGTTTCCTCTTAATTGTGGATGTGTGTTTTACCTCCCGAAGGACCAAGATTGTGTCCATTTAACATAAATATGAAATCTCAGGTAGTTTCCTACAAAGTCAAATTTGAACAAATGCTTTCAAAATTTTGACACAAGTCATGTATAAATACACCGCTTGGGAAAATCAAAAAATGGATTTGAATTGGATATCAACTTCAAAAGTTATGTTGCCCAAAAACATTGGGAAGTATTTGGAATTTGAGAATCTTTTGCTAACTTCGTCATCTACTTTTGAAATGTGGCATGTAACCTAACACAATATTAGACATTAACCTAATAGCAAGAAATTGACATATAAAAAAGTTGAGAGCAAAAAAMCTCATTCCAAGAAGAATAAAAAATCTACTATTATTACAAAGCAAGTTTTAAAAAAAAACAATTATTCTAGCTAGAAACTATAATCTTACAATCTTACAATCTTCGTTCTTAAACTTTTGAATTTTTTTTCCTTATCTTCCAAATGTTTGTCTTAAGGCTTTCATTGTTCAAATTTCAAATCGAAAGTTTTCCCATTGCACAAGAAATCATCCAAAAAAATGACTAGCGTATTGCCAATTTAATTGACTTATTTGTATTGTAGGATGACGGCCACCGGTCCGTCCTTCAAGGGTTAAGTCACAGGAAAACCATTCACCCAACAAGAAAATTTCTGTCGTTGCAATACATCAAGGAAAACCCCAGTATAGTGATACTGGCCACTGTGGCCACTGGCCAGTCCCCTGTACTGATCTACGAGACAGAGACTTCTGTTCAGTACAAACTCCCTGTGCATGATGTACTGAAGAATCCTCACAGTGGCAAGAGCTTTTTCAAATCCAAGCTGCAAGGAAAGGAAGCCCCAAAAGAAGCACGAGAGCATCCATCCGCATATTGAAAATCGGTTGACATTATTCTCGACAAAGAGACAAATCGAATAGCAAAGAACTAAGAACAACCTACCGAAGGAAGAGAAAACATGGGAGGCCAACTTCATTTGTTTAGTTTGTCATAAACATCAGCTTCCACATTAACAAAGGCAATGACAGCAAGAAGCGCTGAGGCAACCCAACCTGCAGACTATTGAATGTATAAGTTCGCATGTCGGGTAAAAAATCATTTGACATTATTCTCTACAAAGAGTCAAATATTGAAACAAGCCACTACTAAGTTAACAACCTCCCCGAGGTAGGGAAAACAGGGGAAGTCCGGTTCATTTGTTTAGTTTGTCATATACTTCAGCTTCCATATTAACGAAGGCAATAACAGCATGGAAGAGCTGCGGCAARCCTATCTGCAGAYTATTTAATGTATAAGTTCGCGTGTCAGTCGAAGCTTTCCTTACAGCTTCCCGTCCATCTTCGAGTTTCCTTTTGGTGACCTCGAATTTTATCCTCTTATCCGTCACCTCGGTCCCAACTCCAGAGCCCATCCCATTGCCCTGGTTGCTGAGCACCATGTCTAACCTGTGGTCGTCCATATCACTACCTGACGTTGTTGTTGGGGACCGAGAGGGAGGTCCAAGACCAGGACCAGGGCCCGCTTCTCGCATAGATTCTCGCATTAAAGCAGCCTGCAGYGACTGATGTCGTCTCTCCAACTCACGCTCATAAGTTTCCACCCTTTTCTTCATACGAAGCTCCTCCATCTGAAACTTCAGCATCTCCCGGACCACGCCGGCGAAGGCGGCGATGGCWTCAGTCGCCACTTTATCGGCTACACGGTCTAACAAGTCCTGCCATTGTTGGCAAAGTTCGTAAATGGGGCTCGGTCCCACATTGTAGTAGGGCGACAGTGGGGACCGAGAAGGAGACCTGGACCCACTTCTCCTGTCGTCCATCTCATCATCCCCGGATTGCATCAGACTCAGTCGTAACCAGGATGTCAAATTCTTTAGGTGTTCTCTTTGGGATTGTACATTTCTGCTCAGCGCTTCSGACCACCTGCAAGACCACAAACACACCGGCAGGGTCAAGACTTGCATCTGTGCAGTGAGATATCCCTAAATGCGTTGAAATGAGCATTTGAGCATGATTCATATCTTGTTTCTTAATTGGTCTTGACGGATATTCAAAGACGACTTCTAGACTTCTTGGCAAATATGATTTGGACACCGGATGAATAAACTATGAACAGTCTCTCTGTCACTGAAATTCACCTTCTCCTTCCATATTCAGAACATTTACAAAATAGGAAGGAATCTGTAGGGGTTGCTTTGAAGTAAAATTTTGAATTAGGAGAAGCTACCCTAGTACCATTGAGTACACTCAACCCTCTCTGATGGCACACTGTAATTRCTCATTTCTTGTATATTCTTAGAATTTGTCGTAAGTAACCCCTTTCRTCCATGAGGGCACTGAAAGGTTGAAGGATTCAATCATGAGCAAACACAAATATATTTTGTKTTGATTGTATTGTAAATGAGTTAGAACATTGAATAACAGCTGATCACAAAAGAGAAGGGAAAGTAAGACTGTTGGAGCATACTTGTTGAGAGCTARTTCCAGTTGGGTTGTGGCCTGGCGATGAAAGCTGGTAGTCGATTCAAAAGCAGCCGAATTTTCAAGCCTTCCAATAGCTTCCACAGCTTTCAACTGAGCTTTGTGAAACACAGACATCTCCCTCCACATAGCYCCGATTCTGCACAAAATTAAAACCGAAGGAAGAATTCATAAATTGCCTGACACGACGATTAAATCAACCTACATCATCGAATTCAAAAGATAATCCCAAATCCAAATCCAAAACCATTTTCAGAGCCAGAAAGACTAACTCTTAAATGTAACCAAGGCATTCAAAATAAAGGAAAAAACAGAGAATGAATATTAATCACATTTCAATGGCCTACACATGGAAAGTTTCCACTACAACACCCAAACAAGACTTTGCAAAAAAAAACTATAAACAATGAGGTGAGAATGATTTACAGAAATGAGAAAAGATGCACAACACCCATTGATGTTAATGAAAATTACCCATCAAGTAAGTCCCCAAGCTGTGGGTACAGTTCCTCGTCCCTTAGCTTCTGCACCTGCTGATAACCATGGTCTACAGCTTGAATGGCGACCACCATTCGAGTCTGGATGGCTTTAATAGTGGACCGGGTTTTGTCGATGACATTATGGTCCTCATTCTTTTGATCTTGATTCCTAAGAATGGCAAGCTTCCTCTCCAAATCCACTTTAAGAGCTTCTGCTTGCTGTTTACATAACATCACCCAAACAATACATACCTGGTCAGGTCCACAACCAATCACTGCTAGTAGTTGAGAAAATCAACTCTACAGTCTCTAAGGTAAGTAGTTCATAAACCAACGGGGTTCTTTGAACTGTCCCTATCTACAAGTGTTTGATATTTCACCTCCAGATCCTGTTCCCTAATCAGGTCTATGACCAATTACTGGCAGCAAATTTAACTCAAGCACATTCAAATCACTTCAAAATGCATGATATTCTGAAGTATCATAATACGCACCTTRACTTCTAAATAAAGCTTCTTTTCCCAAGCGAACAATCTATCAAGAGACGCCGCATGGCTGTTGAGCCCACACTCTTCTGTAAACCGTTGGCTGCTCATGTTGCTTATACTTCTTCGCATGCTCATTATATTTGGAGAATCATCCGTCAAAACACTCGCGTTGCTCAAACTACTCATGTTACTAGAAGTCCTAAAACTAGTTGACCCAGATTTCCCAGATAGCTTCCGAAAGTTCATCCTCGCAGATTCACCCACTCCTGCAGCACCACCACACACAAAAAAACTAAGTACGCAAACCAATGTAGTCCGAATAGGAATCAAACCAGCACCACAAAATGAACTTTCGGAATATAGCTCCCCCGAAAGACCAAACGATTCACGATTCCAATATGATCAATTCAGTTGATAATAGAATTCATATGGGTGAAAACATATATCACTAAAATCAATGAAGTAAATCACATATGTTAATGATATAAAACCAGCATCACAGTATGACCTTCCAGAATATAACCCATAAAGGACCAAGGATTCAAGGTTTTGAAATGTCCAGTTCACTTGATCTTATTGTGATAATGAAAGAATTTGAAAAGGGTTAAATAACATATCACTAGAATCAGTGAAGAACATTGCGTGTGTTTTTGAGATAACAAATAAAATTAAGCAAGAGAAAGTTCCCATAATACCTCTCAAACCATCTGAGAAGGAGGAATGGTAGTGAGGCTTCTTAGTCTCCAAAATACGAGACACGCTCTCTCCACATTGCGCAGATCTGAAGAAACATTCATCGACCTCTTTCAGCACGTCCAGCAGGTCCCGGCCACCCGGCTCCGTCACCGCCATTGCCAAATTCCTGTTGGTTTTCGTGAATGTGGGGTCAGGCTTGGGAGGTTTCCCTGGAGGCGTCTTCGCAGCCTTCGCTACCTTCGGCGGAGGTGGTGGTGGCGGTTCCACTACCTTTGGCGGTGAAGGGGGTGGAGGGGGTTCCACTACCTTCGGCGGTGAAGGGAGTGGAGGGGGTTCCACTACCTTTGGTGGTGTCGGCGGTGGCGTTTTGGGTGGGGTCTCGGGTTTTGGTGCGTGCTTAATTACCGGTTCTGGTTGCTGTTGAGGTTGCGGTTCCGGTGGAGGAGGTTCCGATTTCATCTCCACTTTCGGCTCTGGTTTTGGTGCAGGTGCAGGTGCCGGTGCAGGTGCAGGTGCAGGTGCAGGAGCCTTGACAGACTTGCTAACAAAATCCTGTTCAGGTATCAAGTGTAGAAGGTCAGGAAGACGATATTAAACCCCATAGGGAACTGATCCAGTCTCCTATTGACTAAACCCTATAAACCATATATTCATACACTCACGCCACCAATTAGCAAAGTGGTGTAAGCATGACTTGGCTAAATGTTTAGAGGYCCCTTGCAACTTCAACTAAAATCAATTCTTTAAGAAAAAACAGTTGTTTTAAATTGTTCAAGTCACAAGGAACCTGTTGCAAAGGACCAAAATCCTATTACTCTCAGACTTGGACTTTGCGTGAACGCAAAAGAGTTTGATAAAATTTGATCCCAAGAGACTGAGCTCTTGTACCTAAACGTGATCACTAGACAGCTGAATATTTAACTCCCAAGAATCACGCACTCCTAAAAATTGGTCGAAATTCTTTATGTGACGCAAATAGTGGCTGTAACCTCAAATACTACCATGAGAATTCAATATCAACCGATACAGCAAGAACAAGCCAAATTCAAGTCCAATGCAAACTCAGAGTCCACACCGGTGGAGGTGGCCCATCGACATCCTCATCAACATCCTCCAACTCCGGAATCTCCTCTTCCTCCAAGTCCGGCACCCCAAGATCGAAAGGCAAGCTCCTGACATCCACAATCTTCACAGGCGGGGGCCGATGTTGCGCAGCCATCTCATGCATCCTCTTCTGCTCCATCTCTCTCACTCTCCTTTCCTGCACCTCCGCCTCCTGTTTCCTCTTCAACATCATCTCGTGCTCATGGCTCTTCCTGCGCTCCATCTCCCTCACCTCCATGTCCACACTCCGCCTGTCGTCCACATAGTTGTAGCTCACATGCGCAGGCCGAAACGGGTCCAGAAACAAGTCCTGCCAGCTGCTCCGCGTCACAGGTGGCGGAGGAGGCGGGGGAGCATTATGCCCTCTCATATGCTGAGTACTCCTCCTCCCCGAGTATCGCCAGTCATCATCCCCTTGAATTGGTTGCATCATCGGCGGCGGATGTGAATCGTCCTCCATTCTATAAGACTTCATATACGAGTTTGAATCCTCAAACCTGTGGATTTTGGTTGGAATCACAGGCGGTGTATGCTCCATCGCGTTCACTGTAATATGAGGAGGTGGAGCATGATGCCCTCTCACACGGTGACTGCTTCTAAGAAGAAGAAGAAAAAAAGGAGAAGAAGGAGAAGGTGCAAGCAAGAAGAAAGCAAAGTTTAAGGTCGGTGGGAAGCGTGAGAAGAAACGCAGCAACAGCACAAAAGAGAGGGAGAAGATGAAGAAGGTGAGGAAGGACTCATCAAGCCAACGCTCCAAGGAAGGACAACTGCTGGTCCTGTTGCAACAAACATTGCCATCAGCAAGCAGCGCAGCACCACCATGGCTGGTGGAAGTGTGGACCCCAAGCAAGCTTGTACGTACTCAGACAGATAGACACACAAACATATGTATGTATACGTATATCGTATGGCTGGTGGAAGTGTGGACTGTGGACCCCAAGCAGGCTTGTTGTTCTGGGCTGGGGTATCCACCATTCCACCTTCTCTCTTAACTGCGGTGGAGCCCAGTAGCCCACAGTAATTGTCCCTTCCCGTAGTTATCCACAGTAATTGTCCTTCCCCGTAGTTATCCACAGTAATTGTCCTATACTCGGTGTGTCAGTCAGTCAGCCCCAGCGGATGGACATGACGCCGTATTCCTACGGACTGCGCGCAGGCACTCAGGCATCCCGCATCCCTCCGTCTCAAAGTCTGCCAACAACACCGGCGTCAGAGACCCCCGGCCATGCCCATTCATCAGAAAACAAAGAGATCGAATTCATCAGTTCATCGATCGATCACCACCACGACATGACGAGTGGTTTAGTATATTCTATACAACACTCGAGCATGGCCGGATTCGCCGGCCAAGAGACGACCGACTGGAACAACATCATGCGCGCAGTTCATATATACATTACTAATAGTTTATTTAATCAGTTTTATTACTATACAAAGCACTCATGGATTCGCCGGCCAAGAGACCGACTGTGACAATATCATGCAGTTCGAATAGCTTATTAGTTTATTATATAACTACTTACACAACACTCATGAATTGAATTCCGTCTCCGGCCAAATAAACTTATCAGTTTCTATTCATGGCATGGGCGCGACAGCTCCAGTAGCTCCATCGATTTGACTTGGCCAATGCATAGCTAGCCAGGGAAGCCTACGCTGGAATCGAAACCCAACAAAAGGAGTGATCAGAATCATGAAATGAAAGCTTTGTTAAGTCCGAGCTAGCCACTCAAAGGATGGAAATTTCTCTTCTGTAGGTTTCGTCGACTATTTTATGGAGGAAGTACGTGGTGGACGGACGACTGGGTCTTCAATTCCTGCCTGTCAGGCTTGAGTGAGTGAGTGAGTGGCATTCACAGGCAAGTCACCACAGTTTGTTTGTTTGTTTTTTGACACACACAAATTGCAAGGCAACCTGCAGCATTTTTCCAGTCAAGTGTAAGGGGATTTCACAGCCGGGATTCTAACCGCCAACCTCTCCATTTGGTTTGGGTACCTTATACCATCACCCTAGTAGTTTAGGGTTATTTCGGACACAGTCACCACAATTTTCACTTCTACACTGAATAGGGGACCCATACTAATTATTAATTGACATTTCACACAATATAAATATCTCCATTTTTTGTACATCAACAGTGAATGCAGTGTCTGGGGCTCTACATCATGTTTCAAGCATCTACAATTTCCCTCATTCAGTCCTCTTAATTGTTTGGTCCCCTTAATACCCTTCTTCGGTGTAGAAGTTACTTAAGTACATATGTTAACTTAAGTATATACGTTTACAGTAGAAGTTACCGTAACTTCTTAAGTCTTGTTCACAGCCTTTTATTTCGAGGATGGAGTTTCTGGACTGTAGAGTGTAGACTACGGTATTCATTACAGTCCTGTACAGTAGTGAGCACGACTTCAGTTTAGTTGGTGGCTACGAAAACTGAATTTAGGTTTATAGTTTTTTCATTTGTTAGTAATTTCGATTCTTGGTACAGTAGTGCGTGATTCCAAAAAAAGAATTCTTCTTTAATAATTTTCTTTTGGGTGCAAACTGAACTGGAAATGCGGTCGCACAAAATGAGGAATCAGTCATACGTTACTTTGGTTCCTATACTGTATCATGCAGAACCAGTTGGAAAAGAATTGCGCAACAGGCACTCTGTCGGCACCGCAACTGTAGCAGATATTTCTGCAGCGAATAACAACACTTCAAGTTGTTGTTAATTAACTTGGTACTGGGGCGGAGTTATTAAATCAATTAAATTAAATCAACTCCCTCCGTCCCCCTAAAAAAACTCCTAATCCGAATCAGACAAAAGGCAACCCAGCCTATGATAGGCACAACTCTGGAAACTGATGACTATTGGAGTCCCAAAAATTCTTGTGTGGTACATTTTACAAGGCACATGTAGTAGAGCACAAGAATTTTTGGGACTGCAATAGGCATGTTTAGAGTTGTACGACTCTAGTAGGCTGAGTTTCCTTAGTGTGTGTACCACTACAATGCTCCATGAGTTGATCGATTTCGATCGTTGAGCAATTTATGTGGAGTTCAAGTCAATTCCCACTCAATCAATTCCCACTCAATCGATTCCCCAAAATTCCACATTGCTCGCTCAATGATCAACAACCAAAAATCAATATTAAATGCGGCCTTTTTAGTGATACATGCACTAGTTTTGATAGGAAGGTTTTTAGTGGGACAAAGAGATTGGAGTAGTGAGTTATTTTTGTAGGAACAATACTAAATTATAATGTCCAAGATCATGAAGTTGGCATTATTCGAGAGGTAGGAAGAAATTTGTGTCCCCTTGAAAAAATAGTGTCACCTTGAAAAAATAGTGTCACCAGCAATATTTCAACCTCCACAAATTCTGAATAGTGTGACTTTGAAAATTAGTACCACACTGCGCAATTGTCAACAACTCTGTGTCGACGTATGATTGCAACACTGTGCAAGTCTCATCATTCCATTACCAAGATAAGTTCAATCAAACACACAACACACGGAGAAGAAAGGAAGAACCCACACTCCAACTGGTACTACTATTAAGTTATTTCCGTCAAGCCATTGGTTTAAAAATAATATTAACTAAATTCTGTATAGTAGAAAGAAAAATAAGAACAACACTCGGTCAATTGTAGAGCAGCAGAGGGCCAGGGCAAATTCACCCCCTTATTGCCCCGCCAGAAGGTAAATGTAAAAATTGCCCCCCATTTTCAGCCACACCAATTTTGTATTTCTTCACCTCTCCTGTCTAATTTTGAGGCCTCTGATGGCATATATGACTTCAGAATTTGAAAATTTTATCATTTATGGTAAATATTAAAAAAACAGTATTTTCTCTAGGGGTAAAAATCTGCTAGGGCAAACTAACCCCCTTATTGCCCCATTTTTTACCCCTAGAGAAAACACTACTTTTTTTTTATTTGTCATAGATGATAAAATTTTCAAAATCTGAATTCGTATCTGCCATCAGAGGCCTGGTAATCAGACGGGAGAGGTGAAGAAATAATCAAATTTACTAAAGACATCATACATTCATGGGTTTATGATGCTAAAGAAAAATTAGTTTGCAAATTCTAGTGCACTCTCCATACTACTCCWTTTTTAGWTTCATTTTTCCATGAATCACTTTCCAACAAATTTCTTTGAAAATGTGTTGTGATTTTCTTTTATTCATTGATGCAAAAGAGACCAAAAGCCCAATGCTTGATGAGAAAAAGAAGAGTCCTCACCAGCAAAATATTTTTTGAAGAAAGCCACGTCATGAATTTCGCTGAAAATCAATTATGCCTTCCCCACCACTAAAGTGCCAACCACTCTTTCCTCAAACATTTCCAAAAATTCACCCTTCCCGCCGCCCCTTCGGATTCTACTGATCTCCGTATACGATACGCCATACGATGTACGTATACATACATATGTTGTGTGTCTGTCTGTCCGAGTACAAGCCTGCTTGGGGCCCACACTTCCACCAGCCATGGTGGTGCTGCGCTGCTTGCTGATGGCAATAGGCCTGCGCACATGAGGCTTATGGAGCCAGTGCAACGTCCTATGTAAGGGCCCGAGAATGCGGGTTTGCTCCCTTTCTGCCCTCACGGATTTTTGACTAGGGTTTTACCTCCAAGAAAAAAGGACCTCCTCCTCTTTCTCGTGCAGTAGCGATTCTCTTCTTCTCTTCTGCACCTCCACACTGCGGGAGAGAGCTTGTTTGAGAGGGGTCATGTGTTTTTACTGCAGCGGGGTTGAAGATAACGTCTCCATCAATTTCTACTAAGAAAGCTTTGTAGGCAAAGCAGTTCCGGGTGGGGGCCCGCACACTCACGTACGATGTCCAATCCAGGACTCACCGGTCCTCAAGTGCACAATTTATGGATTGATAAACTTTTTAGATTCACCATGCAAAAAGTGGATTGAAATTTTGTTGTAGTTTTGACACCCTCTTGGTTAAACATTATAATCTTTCAACTGATGAGAGATAYTCTTGTGTTTTCKTTTCCAATGAAATCTCCAACATTTGTACAGTTACAATTCAAAAAAAYTGATACAATCATCAAAATGTTTTTTTTCAMCTTGGAGCAAATTTCTAGAAGCTGCAAATAGGCCTTGGGCATTTAAGGGTTCAGCTATTTTACCTCCAAATTGAAAAAGTAACARCTTCAGCATGAGAGATTTACATAATTCACCTGATTTCAAACAGACTGTAGGCATCTCAATTTTTGTAATAATGTATTCATTAATCAACTCAGAATCAATTCTCTGGTAGAATGTACATGTAAAGCTTTGTTTTCCAACTCAATATACCATTGCGTTGATCAAATATTTTTAGTTTATTTTAACCTTTTTAACATTGAAGCATTGACATTTAAAATTCTAATTTCATGACTCTAATTTCATGAGTAAAAAAAAACGGTAGCTTTATTACAGTTTGCATGCTGTACCAGGATGCAGATTAGTGTAAGGTAGACTGCTCTTAAAGCGACCATTTAAGGGCTGATTGTGTTTTCAAGCAAGCTAAACTCCTTGAAATTACTTCAAACAATTTTCAGTAAATTTTCACCGGAAGAACAAAGGAATGGGCATCTAACCCAAGTTGTTTCATATTTTTGCGACCTTCCAAGAATTAGTTATAAATTTTTGAAGTTGTAATGTAATGGTAACTAAAAGCGACCACCTCTTGAAATGTACACTACTAGTACGTCGTAGAAAAAAAACGTACCTTTGTATCATAATTGCTTTTAGAGCATGGTCGCTTTAAGAGTAGACTACCTTAATTCAATTTAATCTTTGAGCTATGCACAATGAAGTTTCCCCTTTAATCTCCATGACTCTCCTAACTTTATAGTTTTTTAGAGAATGAAAACCAAATGATTGTTCAAAATGAATTCCCTAACCATCAATTCAATTGCTGACATACTTTCTTTTTCTGGCTATGCTTAACTCTGGAATGCCCTAATTCATCCCAAAAATCGACGCTTGCAGAAAAATCATTATAAATTGTTATTTGCAAGCACATTTTAAAATTGAGGTACAAATAAAAGTTGTAGACTTAGAGTTGTAGATTCCATCCCTACAGTTAGATTCACCAATGCTATCACCAATCCATTTTGATAAATTTTGAAAGGAAAATTTCAAAATTCCTTCAAATTGCAAAGTGCCTTGAATACTGGTGTTGTTGTTGGTGCCTTTGAGTGTTAGTGCTTGCAAAGTGCCTTGAATATTAGTGTTGTTGTTGGTGCCTTAACCCCTAAAGTCCCATTGTCCCCTCGGGGGACAATTTGGATTTCAGGCAGGTTCCTATGACCTTGATTTTTTATGAAATTTTTTGAAACTTTCTCAAAAGATAGAGAAATTGATTATCTTTATGGGAATATAATTTTTATTTCAATTGGTGCTCGGGAGCAAAAGTTATACCACAAAAAACTCAAAATTGAACTTGGCGGGCAACAAAAAAACTTTTGCAAAAATTCAAAATTAAATTCAAATTTTTTTTTTTCTGAAATAATATATTTTTGTCTACATGTGAAGCTTTGATTCATTCTACCTGGACGAGTAATGAGAAAGTTATGGACAATCTTGTTTTTTGGGCAATCTAAGCATCTTCTCAAAAAAAAAACTTATAGGATTCATTTGTGAATGCAATTTTCACAATTTTTCATAAACAATTGTTGGACAAGGTAAAGTTTACTTTCTAGAACAATCTCACCATTAGGATTATTGTGTTTCAATCCCATCTTAGAGCTATTAACCATTTAGTTTTTCTTTCAATCTTGGACCTACTTCTACTTAACAATTTTTTAAAGATTGAAAATCAAGTGTTTTTTTTGTTTTTTTTAAATCCTAGACTTTCAACTCAATTCTTCAACATAAAAAAGTTTTAAATTCAAAGTCTCTAGTGCAAATTTTTTTGACAAATGGCGGTCAAAGTCATCTAAAATTGCAAGTCAGTGTTCAAAAAAACTTTCTTTTTGCACTTTGAATGCTAATATCTTCCAATCTTTAAAGTCAAACTTCATGAAACTTTTGCGACATGATCTAAGACAAGTGAAGTACAAGATCCTATGGTTAGATTTTGGAAAAAATTATTTTATTGTTTTCTTGGATGAATGCAACAAAAATGACAATTTTAAGTGGTTTTTGAGAGAAAAATGGCCTTGGGACTTTAGGGGTTAAGTGTTAGTACTTGCATAGTGCCTTGAGTGTTTTTGCTTGTAGAGTGCCTTGAGTGTGATTTTTTTATGTTGGTGCCTGGAGTGTTAGTACTTGCATAGTATTAGTGTTCATGTTATTGTAGGGTCTAAGTTAGGATATATACCTAA
The DNA here is from genome assembly GCA_006891605.1 of Pleurozium schreberi. NCBI lineage: Eukaryota > Viridiplantae > Streptophyta > Bryopsida > Hypnales > Hylocomiaceae > Pleurozium > Pleurozium schreberi. Next base: position 41,329 of record VACF01000389.1, on the reverse strand, counting down.
GTTAAAGTATACACTTAAGCAACTTCTACACCAAATAGGGGTATCAAGGGGACCAAACAATTAAGGGGAGTAAATGAGGGAAACTGGAAATGCTCAAAACATGATGTACAAAAAATGGAGATATTTTTATAGTGTGAAATGTCAATTAATAATTAGTATGGGTCCCCTATTCTATTAAGTGTTGAAGTGAAAACTATTGTGACTTGCCTGTGAATGCCACTCACTCACTCACTCACTCACTCAAGCCTGACGACAGGCAGGAATTGAAGACCCAGTCGTCCATCCACCACGTACTTCCTCCACAAAATAGTCGACGAAACCTCCAGTAGAGAAATTTCCATCCTTTGAGTGGCTCGGACTTAACAAAGCTTTCATTTCATGATTCTGATCGCTCCTTTTGTTGGGTTTCGACTCCAGCGTAGGCTTACCTGGCTAGCTATGCATTGGCCAAGTCAAATCGATGGAGCTACTGGAGCTGTCGCGCCCATGCCATGAATAGAAACTGATAAGTTTACTTGGCCGGAGATGGAATTCAATTCATGAGTGTTGTGTAAGTAGTTATATAATAAACTAATAAGCTATTCGAACTGCATGATATTGTCACAGTCGGTCTCTTGGCCGGCGAATCCATGAGTGCTTTGTATAGTAATAAAACTGATTAAATAAACTATTAGTAATGTATATATGAACTGCGCGCATGATGTTGTTCCAGTCGGTCGTCTCTTGGCCGGCGAATCCGGCCATGCTCGAGTGTTGTATAGAATATACTAAACCACTCGTCATGTCGTGGTGGTGATCGATCGATGCACTGATGAATTCGATCTCTTTGTTTTCTGATGAATGGGCATGGCCGGGGGTCTCTGACGACGGTGTTGTTGGCAGACTTTGAGACGGAGGGATGCGGGATGCCTGAGTGCCCGCGCGCAGTCCGTAGGAATACGGCGTCATGTCCATCCGCTGGGGCTGACTGACGGTCGAGTCTATAGTACACCAATGAGCCGAATGCGGAGGTGTAACAATGGGTGAATGTAAAAAAAGAGCCCCTTATTTTGTGCCGTTATAATTTTGTGATTAACACCTCTCTTCTGTAATTTGGGTCCTCTGATTGCAAATATGAAGTCTAAAATTGCAAAAAAAATTATGCATGAGAAATAAAAAGTTCCCGTGTTTTCCCCAGGGTTAAAACACTGGGCAAAACCACCTCCGCATTCGGCTCGTTGGTGTACAGACTCGACCCTGACTGACTGACACACCGAGTAGGACAATTACTGTGGATAACAATGGGAAGGACAATTACTGTGGATAACTACGGGAAAGGACTATGGTTAGATTCACCAATACTATCACCAATATTTTTTTATAAATTTTGAAAGGGAAATTTCAAAATTCCTTCAAAATTGGATTACAAGCAAAATATTATCATTTTTGGAGTAGAATTTGTTGAAAGGGATTTGAAATGAGGTTTTCTTGACATGGTGATTTAAAAAAAAAATTGTGTTCTTAAAATCTATGACCTGGTTTTGGCCAATCCAGTTTTGAACTAAAATCAATGCAATTTTGGCATGGTCAACTACTTGACATACTTGCACATTGGTAATTTTAGAAAAATATGTGCTCTAGTAACACCAAATCTAACCCTTAGATAGAACAACTTAATCTAGTATCTCTACAAATTAAAAGAACTTTCATCCAAGCAGTTAGCAGGATGACATTGTAGTTTCAATCCGTTCATTATCCAATTTCTAGACGTCGGCGAGCTCTATGGTTAAAGTTATTGTTAGTACGAATAGTGTGACTTAGGGTTGGATTTGGTGTTCCTAGAGTACATATTTTTCTAAAATCATCTACGTGCAAGTACGTCAAGTGGTTGACCATGCCAAAATTGCATTGACTTTAGTTCAAAATTGAATTTGCCAAAATGAGGTCATCGATTTTAAGAACACAAAAATTTCAAAAAATCACCATGTCAAGAGAACCTCATTTCAAATCCCTTTCAACAAATTCTATTCCAAAAATAATAATATTTTGCTTGTAATCCAATTTTGAAGGAATTTTGAAATTTTCCTTTCAGAATTTATAAAAAAGTATTGGTGATAGTATTGATGAATCTAACCATACAGATGGAATCTACAACTCTCAATCTACAACTTGTATTTGTATATCAATTCCAAATTATGCTTCCAAATAGCACTTTATAACGATTTTTCTAAAGTAGTCAATTTTGGGGATGAATCAGGACGCTCTAGGGTTAACCGAAACTGCTTGGCAATGACTTAAACCGATTATTATCCTTCATGTGCCACGTGTCGTGTATTAGAAGTCCCTAAGACTTGTTCAACTCATAAAGAGTATATTTAAATCCTTGACTCTGACAGGGTTTATGTGGTGCATGGCCTGGATGACATTTGGAATTGGCCCATTTGCAAAACGCATTCTAATCTTTGAGTTGGGTTGCAACTATTAATTAAGCTTATTCAGTTTCACTGGGATTGCCACGTCATTTCACAACTTGATATTTTGCTACTGTAGATRATTGCCTCGGTCCTTGAGTGGTTGCGATGCTGATGTTTGTGTTCTTTGTTGGGTCCAAAAAAAATATTCTATTTGAAAGTGATCGTCTAGATTGACGAGYCTTAATTAATTATCCCTTAATTTATATTTTTAAACGGCGTATATGACTCTTGAGCTGAAAATTCATATAATTCTTTTTTTAAATTCTCAAAAAAGATTACATATAAAATTTTATCAGCTCCATTTTTTAATTAGGAAAAATTGGCCTTCAAADGTAATTTTAATTGCTTTTATAACTTAGATATCACCACCTGATTTAGAATTGAATATCATGGGGCCAATTTCAAGAGGGGCACATACATTAGATGTTTTTTGGACTGTCTAGAAGACTGCGAGTTCCTGGACTGTGGGAACACATAGGGAACTCTGGAACTCTGCCACATATGGAGTCTGACGTGGCACAGAGACTGCCACGTCAGATTATACTAATTAATTAATTATTTTAATTATTTATTAATTATTTAAAAAAAATTGTAAAAAAAAAAAAAATTGAAATCAGTTTTCAGTTTCTTTACACTTTCTAAGAATTCTGGAAAAAAAAATTCTTTTTTTTTTTTTKAAATTCAAAATTTCAGACCAGCAGTCGCTGGTTCCTCGTGCAGGGAACAATTTCAGGGAACAGCCCCGAAACAGGCTCTTACGGGGCTGAAAAAAAATCTAATGTTTTTCAGAGGTGTGCGTTTGTTTCGCATATGAAACCTAAGTATAATTATAAATTTTTGATTTAAATTGTATTTTTTGTAAATTTCTGAAGTGGTTTGGCCTAAAATTACAAACGCATTCATAGAGCGCAGTCATATTTGCCCCATTAACAGTCTATCATAGAATTTGAATAACTTGTAACTATTGTCACTTGAGTACTCAGTAATAGAGCATTAATACGTTACCCCATTTTGGCATTAAAAGACTAATTTTGTCATAATTTTGAATGGATTTGGATTTTTTTTTAAACCAATTCAGATATTTGAACAAATCGAATTAGGGCCAAAAGTAGGGAATTAATGGAATAGTATACAATGTATAAAGTTAAGCTAGTCTAGCTTAGGACCTCTATAAAAAATGTGTCTGGGACCCGTCCAACACATTACATTAAAGAGGTTATTACATTAGGAAAGGTCTTTTGCATTTATGAGGTTTGTATGCGACCCGGGCTCAAATTGGCAATCAATATTATTTTTGAAAGGTTTATTACTTCAAATAATGCTCTTTAWTAGAGATTCTATTGTATGTACTTTTGCAAAGTTGAAAAGTGTTGTTTCTTTGGAAACACCCAAAAATGTCAATACAAGCAATTCATCATAGTTGAAGGCACCTATTTCTAAAGTTAATATTTTTTATAGTACTTGCAAGTGAGAATCATGGATATTAAATTAAAATTCGGATGTCATATGTAATTTCTACGATTTTTCAAAGTGTTGGCTCCCTAGACCATTGAACCTTGCACATAGGTGGATCCTAAAATGAAATCTGCAAAAATCAATAGTCAACGAATCATATTAACCCCTAAAAGCCCAAGGGGTTTGGACAAAACACAAATGTGTTATAAAATATAAATTCTATAACTTTTTTGAAGTTTGCATCAAAGAAGTTTATGTGAAGCACAAAAATCAGAAGATATCCGTATGGTCAAAATTATAAAATTATTTTCAGATTCTCTTCAAATGAATTTTGAAGATATAACTTCAAAAATTCACCAAAAATACAATTTCTATCCTTAACACTTGAATTCTTTTTTGACGGTGACATACCTTGGAATAGATTATGTAGGCTTGAAGATTAGTTAGTTAGTTTTTATGATTTTATTGAATTTTGCTTTGTTGATATACTCTGTACTAGATCTTAATGCAGTTTTATTACATATATTGAGTTTTACAAGGTATTTTCCCATTTTATTTAACTTTGGTTTCACAATTCAATTTATTAAGGGAATCAATGTATGAAAACTTGTATATATGTACATACTTATAGAGACAAATGTCAACTTGTCAATGTAAATTTCTTCTTAGTTTTGTCAACTTGTCACTGTTGAAGTTGTTTATAGARCTCTAAAATAACATTGATAGGCTAATAAAACTAAAAGAAAACAAATGGGAGAGCAACAACAGGTTTCCAAAAGAATTCAGTAGGCAACTAATTTCAAAAGAAATGAATTGTAACAACATTTTCTTCATCCTAATTATCTTTTGTTGTATACATTCAAATGACATCTCCGCTCTGTTGCTCAAAAATGATATGAATGTTTTCTTTGACAATTGTGAATATGATATTTGAAGAAGATACCCACAACTTACTAATACTAGGCAAGTGGTCTTGGGAACCAAATTGTTCTATTATGATTTGGTCCGCAAAGACACTTTTCAACTACAATCAAAATTGGTTAAAGGCTATATGTTGGGAGTAGAAAATTTTTAACTAATATACATGACTTATCAAATACCTTTAGTAGAGGTAGAGAGTCTAGTTACAACACTTGTAACTAAGTGATCAACTTACATCCAAATATGGTCATTATAAAATATCTACAGTATTATAAAGTATCTACAATAGTATAAAGATTTGCAGGAGTTCCTATGATCTCAACTTTGGCATTATTTTATGAAACTTTTTGTTAAGATAGGAAAAAACAATAGCTTTTTAGGAGTATAAATTTACTTTAATCAAATCTTGGGTCCAAAGGTATACCCTCCTAAGCTCAAAATTCCTATGGATGGGCAACAAATTAAAATAAATATATTTCAAAATAAAAATATCAAAAATTTATTTTCATAGACTATGTTTTTTTATGCTTAGAAAGCTTTTAATGATTCCATTTGGATTACGATACCGATGTGAAGTTCTAGAGTTTCTTGTTTTGTTGACAATCAGATCTCTATTTGAAAAGATTGTGAATGAATTTTGCTTTTAAACTCAATTTTCACAACCTTCCAAAAAAATGAGTTCCACACAATTTATATATTATCTAGAGAAATCTCACTATTTACTTCTATTTGAACAAATTTTTCAAAGGATGAATCTCATGTAATTCCCCAAAACCCCTCAATTCAATTCTTCAACATACAAATTTTTTAATCCAAAATGTGGAGTGCAAATATTTAAGTTAAGAAGATTCAATGTCTTATATCTAATAACTCACCGTGCAAAAAACACCGTTCTCTACAATTTAAATGCATATATCTTGCAATCTATGGTATCAAAGTTTTTGAAATTTCTTCCATCTACACATTAACATACTCTTCTAGTTCAAGATCCTATAGTAAGAAATGCAATAAAAACAATTTTTGAAATTTTGAACTTTGCAATAGAGATGGCAATTTTGAGTGTTTTTGGCCATGAAAATAAGGCCTTTGAACTTTAGAGGTTCATGGGCCTCAAACATGTAAGTAAGACTTTAAATATTGTTCTCAATCACATTTATCTTACCAACCAAAGCATTGATATTAAGCTAACTACATCATTCTCTGAGCAGTACTTGATATTTGCAATAAAAATTAAATTACATGCAATGGAACACAAATGTTGTTGAACTTCAAATGAAATTTTTTCATTGCTTCTTTGTAATATGTTGGATGCAAGTGATATTGTGTCATATATATATATATCATATTCAAGTTCAAACTCAAGGGTGACGTTGAATTCAAACTCATGTTTGTCTTAAATTCCACATATTTTGTGAGTTGTTAAGGTTGGCCAATAATTCCTATATATAGTGTTTAATTTAATCTATATCGTTATTGGAGAAGCTTATCTATTTTTTTCATTTGACCATTTAATCTAGTGCTATTGCCTTCTATTCATGCTCAAATCTAAGGACCATGTAAGCTCATTATAACCTACAAGTGGAAATTAACCTTCATCCATTTGTGATTAACTACAGAGGAAATCAAAGAAATCAACGTGCAACTACTTAACTATCTTCTTTGAAATATTGTAGGATTACTAGGAAGATAATCATTAATAGTGACGTTTAACCTGTATATTGGTAATTCTTAGCAGTCTAATGAAGTTAGAACTTGACTTAATGCTACTTAAGTTAATTCAATTAAGTTGAAAATCACTTTGTTTTGAATCACATTTTAGAACAAATTATAGTCTTAAAATATAATGATTTTTGATAAATAAGATTCTTCCTAATTTTTCTAATAGACTCTAAACAAAATTAAAAGTTTTTTTTTGTTGAAAGACAAAATACAAAAGAATTCGTGTGTTTGCAAGAAAAAATCCACGTGAATAGCCTATAGTGATATGGATTGTTAAGCTAAAGAGGTAATGTCCTTCGACAGTTGTTGACAAATCCTTAAAACTTTAGTTGAAAAAAAATTGGGTATCTAAAAACTAACATTTTCCAAAAGATGAAGTGGCTAGAATCCATGTCTTATATTCTTCCACCTTGAACATGTTTTGGAGACCACATATGCTCTATTAGAATGTCATGGAAGCAAAAACAGTAGCAAGCTAGAATCATAAGTTGCAAGTTCAATCTTTTACAGGTGACAAAAAAATCCCTTAACCCCTAACTACCCAATCAACCATATATGGTCTATCTGAAATTTCAGGCTCATTTTTGAATGGGTAGTTAAATTCCTTTGACCGTTTTAAAATTTTTTTCATGCAATTTTGAGGGTTAACTATCAAAAACTTTCATTTTTCACTGAAAAAAAGTATATATATGATTATTGAGAGGTCTTCAAATGCATATATGTCCATTAGTGGAAGAGTAAAGCTTGCCAATTTTGCTTCATTTCCTAAGTTTGCCAATTTCACTTGATTTGAGATCTAAAAAATTGTACTTATCCATTTGCTTTGAAAATGGTTCTAATAGAAAGAATAAATTGTTTTCATGATTTTCACCATTGAAAATTTAATAATGCACCTGTTGATTTGGAGCTATTTGCAATTTCTACTTATCATAAAACATTGCATTTCAACAGTCGCAAGGTGAATTGTGTAATGAGTTTGACAACTTTTCATGTAAAATTAAGTTCGTTGGAAGTGTATTTTAGTGTGCTAACACTCTTTGTAGTTGTTCATACCACCTCCAATCTAAAAACACTTTTATATGCAAATTTCTAAAACATTGTGAGGAAAGGCAGCATACTAAAAATAGAAAATGTACATTTCTCTTGTTATAATCTTACAACTCCTATGCAATTTTGCACTCAAAATTGGTAGACATTCTAATATGCAAGTTTTTTAAATATCTGTACACTTAGATTTTTGAAGAAAAAACAATTTGCTTAATTTGTTCTTTTATCATAGTCAAAATACTCTTGAAAAGGCTAGGGCGTTTAGGAGTTAATGACAATATTTTAATAAAAAAAATTAATATTCTTCATTTTTAATATTTAAAAATTTTTAACAAAAAATTTAGGCTAAATATCTTTATTGCATCACCAAAAAGAATCATCTATATTGAGTAATTGGTCATCACATCCAACACTACATAACAATTTATTTATATAATTAGAAAATGCCATGTAGAACCATTTGGAAGGTAGCAAAAACGTGGTAGAAAAATACAACATTTAAAAAAAATCTAATATTCAACATAAAACTTATCATCAAATTTTCATCAAATTTTCCGCTTTTTACATAGTTTTGCCTACTAAAGTTACCATTGATTGCCATTAATATTCCAATATTTGAATAGAAGCCTAGGCTAAGAACATGGTTTAACTCCTAAAGGCTTGGAATATGTCCATTGATTCAAGCTTCACAATCTTTTATTGTGTTTGTTGCCATCTTGCAACTAAATAGGAATGGTTTTTTTATAATAATTTTTTAGAGTTGAAATCCCATGTCTTCGACAAGTCTTACAAATTTTAGATTCTTTTGTGATAATTTGAGATTACTATAAATGTTTTAAGGAAAAATRAAATAAAATTGATTTCTAATACAAAATATACTCAAAAAACTGAAATTTTCAATATAGGTATATCATGAAGTGTAGAACATCATGTTATAAAACAATGTTATTGTGTCCACATGGATTGATTTAGCATCTTTAGTGGACATCGGTCATCTAAACACTCAATTAATAAACTCCCACCAATGTTTATCAATGGAAGTTCATCCAATTGTTTCAAGAAGAAACGCCTCCAATAGTGTAGGACGTTAAAGTGGTCATTTGAAGTCCGTGCTGTGTGTCTATCTTACTTCTATTTTGTGGTTGTTTAGTATCTTAAATTCTTCACCTCTCCTATTCTAGCAAAACATTTCCAATATTTTTTTCAATGGTAAAAGTAGAAACTTTGAATGACCACTTTAACCTCTAAACGTCCAAAGTCTTGTTTTGAATTGACAATTTGGAAACAATCATCCTAAAGGACTACTTGGAAGAGTATTTTGGAATTGATATACTAGAAAAGTTGTAGACTTTCAGTTTTAGATTCCATCCATATAATTAGATTCACCAATGATATCATTAATATTTTCTATAAATTTTGACAGGAAAATTTTAGAAACCCTTCTCAATTAAATTACAACCAAAATATTGTCATTTTTTGAGTAAATTTTGTTGGAATGGATTTGAAATGACTCTCTCTCGATATGTTGATTTTTCATTTGCATAAAAGTTAATCAATGACCTTATTTGCAAAAAGTTATGAGGACTTTTAGGTATGGTTTTTAAAGACTCCATACTTACCTACAAACTAAAACTCCTCATAACTTTTAGCTCACTAATCCAAATGGAATGATTCAAAGCTTTCCACTTATATATAATTGTAATGAACCGATTTAAAATTTTTATTTTTTCAAAAAGTGATTTTTAAAGAAGTTTTTTGGGCTACCGGGTTGCCCAAAGTTCAAAGAAAATCACATATCATGCAATTACTTTTTGACACAGTAGTCAAATGTTATGAAAATCTTTAGGCCTTAAAGCTACTCTTTAGACACATGTTGTGTAAAAATTTCAAAGAAAAATATTGAAAACTCCATTCGAAGTGATCTGCCCAAAATTGCTATGTTGCCAAAAAACACAGCTTGGTCCTTTAGGGGTTAATATCCTGCCCCATCAATTCATCATATACCAAAACATTCACTGTATCATATTAGAGCAGATACGGAATATTTTGTATTTTGGTACGGTACTTAAGTTCGGCATTGCAAAATTGCCTGTTATGTAAGTTATATTGTTACTTTACCTCCAATTGTGGAATTTCATCCAATTCTATAATTATAAAGCTCCATTGGCTTTGATTTCTGGTTGTTATATAAGTTATATTGTTACCTTACCTCCAATTGTGGAGTTTCATCCAATTCTATAATTATACCTTACCTCCAATTGTGGTTTTTCATCCATTTCTATAATTATAAAGCTTCATTAGCTTTGTTTTCTTGTTGGAATGGAAATGTGAGGTTCAACTATTCAATAAGTTAATACAGTTGTTTTCTTACAATAACTTAGAGTCTTAGGGTTACAACATTCTTGTTGAAATGTTCTTTGTAGTGGCCAGATGAAATTCTCCTTGAAGTGTGTTTGCACTCAATGTTAGAAAAGTGTCACTTAGCAGTGTTTCTCACTACTTCCCGAATCCCAACTTTCTAAGTCCCCATTCAAAGTCAAATTCCAACTTTCACAAGTCGTAGAAGGTGAATAAAAAATGACAAATGTGGGACTTGGAACTCATAGTGTGAGTTGGAACTCATAGTCCCAAGTCCCAACTTTGAGTTCTAACTTGCCTCCTACATGATATTATATAGCAAGTAAGTGCCCCCAAAATGAGTCAAAAGTCAAAAATCCATTCTTTGCGTACTTTTAGCATCAAATCTGCATTGGACAGATTTGGAGAAAAATTCACCCCACTAGGATGCCTTACACGGTGTTCTTTTTCATCCTTTTATATTAAAAAAAATTGTTGGCACTTTCCATTTTGGCTAAACACAATGTACTCAAAATCTATGTGAACTCTACATAGCATCCTTGGAGAAGGGGACCTCTTCAGTGAACAAAATTGTCTTATATGGCTCCTTAACCAACTCCAATCCTTGATCTCACTGAGAGTCACTCCCAGGCATCTATTTAGGGAGGCATAATACCTTCCCAGCCTCGGGAGGACCATTGCCTCAATACTCCACTTTTCTTCAGATGCAGCATCTTGACTCGTTGGTACATCTTTGTGAAAGTTCAAACCTGAGACCCTTCATACTGTATTGACTTGACTGTATCTTCATCACTGGTCAAGTGTTTCAAAACCAGCAATAATAACAAAGCAAATGCAATCATTGAGCAAATTGTTTCTAGTATGTTTCTGTTAAGTGGATAAAATATTCGGAAGCAGATTTCCAAGTACCTAGTGTGATCCTCTAAAACAGCAGAGGGAAAAGATTACAGTAGTAATACGAACCTCTTAGCTGAAGTAGAAAAAACTCCAGGATTGTAAGAACCGTCAAACTATAGCATCACAGCAGAAACAAGTGCTCTGCTTCAAAGCGAACCTTTTCTTAAGGGACTGCCAAACTGGAAGAGACCAATTAATTTCTTCAGAATTGGGACAGAAATCCATGGAAATGAAACAATGATGTACAGTACATATGTGCTTCTGTGTCTTTTCTTTTTAATCGCTTACATCTACATAATCCAGAGTTGAGGACATCCAGATACTCACTAGCATAAGTCCTTCAACTGCTTCAAAGACATCAAGACTACTCCTCGTCTGTAAAGAATGCTCCAATTGATAGTCCGTGGATATTCAAAAGTAAGCGGAAAAGRGCAGAGCTCTACCTGCTGCATGAATTAAGACTGTCTACTAAATAGGTCAAATGCATTTACAATAGAAGAGCTGAACGCATGCAGTCACGGGCACTCAAAAGCCCCATCAACACTAGACCCCCGAAAATAAGACTASACGAAATATCCTCCTTACTCCTTCTGATTCAACAAAGTTACAATAGGTTGGTCGTAAGAAAGATAAACCAGATCCTCTAATGMGGCAAACTATATTACAGCACATGCATACCCGTGTAAAAACAGACCAAATTCTTCCGGAACAGTCGTATTCTGCAAACTCTGAACATGCACAACGAAACTAAGAACAGTCTGGGGGCGTCAGAGGAAAGGTCATTGATTTCATGTTAAATTGAGATGATGGACTTCAGCTCCAAATTAAAAGCAGGAACGAAGTAAGCACCGTCTGACAATTGAATAATAACAACTCATGCCATGCTCTCATTCATGCTTACAGCATGTTTCACCGAGCTACACTCGGAGCTTTCTGCTCAAACCACAGGCGCGTAACAAATCTTGGGATGCGGTTGACAGATTTACAAAGGCGCATCCAAATTTTCAGCTACTGTCGAAATAAAAAGAATCTGCCGCTCCCGTAAGACAGACCTGTTGTGGAGAATCTTGCCAGCAGTAGAGAGGGCCTTTCTAAGTTACCTTTGTGATTCTCTACAGGCAACATAGGGAGCAGGCGAAGGGTCTTATCCTTCAATTACCCGCAGTTCCCAATCCTCAATTGATACACTACGATGTGAAGGAAGGTGAATTCAATCCATAGCTGCTTCCAGCACACGCTCCCTGCACTCACCCTTCCCCAACCTTAATCTCATCAGCAATATTTTCATGTGTGACCTTCGAAGCTTTTTTCTTTGTAGTCTTTTGCTCCAGAATCGGTCGAACCATCACCCACGCCCGCATCTTCTCGACTCTCGGCCCACTCTCGACTTTCATTTCGGTAGGAATCAAGCTCATGGCCCGCTCCAGAAGCTCCACGCCAACCTCTTCCCCTTTGTCATTCCCATGGAACTGCACGGCGAGTTTTACACGATGTCCACGCGCCAGAAGCCGGGTGACGCTCTCCGCTTTCATCTCCAAATCCTTCTGCTCCGTGCGGCTGCTGAACCGCACCTCCTTCAAATCATCCAAGCGCCGCCTCTCCAGCTGCTTCTTCCGTAGATCCTTCTCCTGCTTCTTCACCTTGAACCGCTCCTTGCTGAAGTCCATGAGCTTGCACACGGGCGGGTCTGCCTTTCCGTCCACTTCCACGAGATCCAACCCCGCTTGCTGCGCTCGCTGCAGCGCCTCGTAGCGGCTCAAAACCTCGTGGCCCTCGACTCCGACCAGACGCACCGTTCGTGCCACGATTGCGCGGTTGATCTTCCGATCAACTCCTTTGGTGCTCTCTCCACTCCCTGCTTTAGGGYTTACGGCAACCGGAGCTGCGTACGCCCTGCTTGTCTTAAAATCCCATGGCAACGTTACAGGAGTCCTGAAATCCAATCCAGAGCTCCATCGCCGCACTGCAACACGAAAATAAGAGTGGATTAGGGTTTCAGGAGCGCCATGTTCACCTGCACCAGCATTCAAAACCCTGGCGCTTCCCAAAGGGCTCCGCCCAGACAAAGCCCTGCTAAGCAACCATTGCAAAGGCTTCTGTCTCATGACGACCGAACTTCCGCGCAAGAATTCCCGCAACAAAGTATTCTCGTCAGCTGCGGCAATCACAGAGCTTCACAAAACTCTGCAATGGACATCACTAACCGCTGTGGCTCAGAAAACAAAGTGCAGGCATACCTCTTTAATATCACCTCCACTGGTGATATTAAAGAACGTCAAGAATAGAATTTGGCAAATGCGGCATTGGGATGAAAAAGGGGTTGAAGCTTTCACCACGGTCATCGGTGACTTACTTAACCCTTGAAGCTGCATGCGGGTTCTGGGACCGACGGACCGACTGACTGAAGGAGGACACGAGAGCTTTAGTTCCGACCAAACTCCATAGTCGTCTCCGCTTTTGTTTGCGAGTTTGCCGGCGATGGRGTTTCATTCCCGCTGCTGCAGCTGCCGAAGCTCCACCGAATAACTTTACCTAGGGTTCGACTGGCCGTCGTCGTGAGCTTGTTGTTGTTTTACATTGCAAAGCCTCCACAGGAATCATGTCTTTCGAGTCGAGGACCCGCTGCCAAGTGGTGGTGGTGGGCGATCAAGGCACGGGCAAATCCTCTCTCATCACCGCAGTGGCCACGGATTCGTTTCCCGAGAAGACACCGCCCGTGTTGCCGCCCACGCGCCTGCCTCATGATTTCTATCCCGATCGCGTCCCGCTCACCATCATTGATACGTCGTCCAGGTCCGCKTGAGAACACTCTTCCTGATTTTTAGGGTTTGGGAGGGACGAGTTTCGTCTCGGTTATGAGAGTGGTGCGGTCTTGAGATTGGTGTCCGGTGAGAAATGAGGAAATTGAATTGAATTTTGAGGTTCTGGAAACGGTGGAATTTAGGGCCGTTTTGTTGATTTCATCTATTTGCATTACAATAAATTTGACTGCTCCTTTCTTGCATTGCAGCGACTCGGGTCTTTGTTTTTGCATCTGTGTGAAGTTCACAAGCTGTAAAGTTGATTCAGTTTAGCTCGGCATTTAGGTTGGGACTGGGGGAGAAAAGTTTTGAAAGTGTGAAAKCAGAGCTTTAACTTTTTAAGGTTTTGTTATGGTGAAGTCAGTAGAATTACTAGCTTCCTGCTGTTTTTARCAAATTTCAATCATTTTGGCTGCTCTTAGTTGCATTGGTTTGACTCAGGTCACTATTTTGCAATTGCTCATGCAGTACACAAACTGGTGAGTTGAATCAAAATAGGGTCTAACTTTACGGTTTTTAATTGAGAGAGAAGTTTTTGAAGTGTTGATTGACAATCGATTAGTTGTCTTTTTGTCTGTAGGCATGAAGACAAGGCGAAGACGGAGATGGAATGCAAGAAAGCAGACGCTATAGTTCTGACCTACGCCTGCGACCGACCGCAAACGCTTGAACGCCTATCTAGTTACTGGTTGCCTGGGCTTCGAGCTTTAGAAGTCAGTGCCGTCCTGCCTTAAGTTGATACTGAGAATAGCAATTTACGATTTTTGAATTGCAAATCAGCTTCTCTGTTAAGCGATGGTAATTTTTGTGTTGGCTTGCAGATCAAAGTGCCCGTAATTGTGGTCGGTTGTAAGCTAGATCTTCGTGACGATCGCCAACCTAGTCTAGAACAAGTTATGGCTCCACTTATGCAGGAATTTCGAGAAATCGAGACCTGTATAGAGTGCTCGTCCATCAAACAAATTCAGGTATTTGAGCCAATTCTGGATTACTTCCTGATTGATATTTCAACCTTTAATAATGATTCCAAGGKTTCGTAGAGGGTCATGGAAGCGCATTTAATAAGGGGGTTAAAATCGGATACAGGTCTTAGAGGTGGGTTACAGTATGGTACAACGCAGGGCGATGATGTGGATTTCGGCTCAGATACTATAGATGCTTCTATGCACWTGAACAGAGCGRTTGAGTTCCATGATCCGGCACATCTTTGTGTCAGGGAGTACTGAAGCCACTGAGGGCATGCGAAGGGACTAAAAACWCTTATGGCATTCTTTTGCAGGTCGCTGAAGTATTTTATTATGCTCAGAAAGCTACTTTACATCCGACTGCACCGCTTTTTGACCAAGAAATGCAGAAATTGAAGCCACGTTGTGTGCGAGCATTGAAGCGAATCTTCATACTCTGCGACCACGACAGAGATTCAACTCTGAATGATGAGGAACTGAACGACTTCCAGGTCTGCCCTCACTCTTAGTTCAACGGATCCTTTCACCCTTATCTCATTTAGCATGTGATCTGACTCAAGGCGTTGATTGATGGATGTGGATCTTGATATTTTGTTAATTGGAACAGGTGAAGTGCTTCAATGCACCTTTGCAGCAGTCAGAGATAGTTGGGGTGAAGAAGGTAGTGTCTGAGAAGATGGCTGAAGGCGTGAGCAACGACGGGCTGACGCTGACTGGATTTCTCTTTCTCCACGCGCTATTCATCGAGCGGGGTCGTTTGGAAACTACTTGGACGGTCTTGAGAAAATTTGGCTATAATGATGAGATTGAACTTCGGGATGACGTGCTGTTGTGCCCATCTCTCAAGCGAGCCTCCGACCAGGTATTCGGGATGAGACCGCATGTTGAATTCCAAGATATGGCACTATTCTGTAGGTTTACRTGCAACGAAGCAACTRCATTGCATTACATCACTACGACTAGAAATTGTACGATATTTGGGGCTTTATCATCGTAGCCTCTGGAATATTKCGAGTTATCTCTGYCAATGTTTAATGTCTCAATTCATTTSAATGATGTGACCAAAAGACAGATCTTTGTAAGAAGGGATGCGTCTTTCTAATCTCCTTCTTGGGTTTACAGAGCGTCGAGTTAACTGAGATTGCGCTAGATTTTCTCAATAGAGTGTTCGTTGCGTTCGACSTTGATGGAGTAAGCAAATCATTTGATCAACTTCTCTTCTCCTGGATCCGAGTGCTYTTGCGTCATTTTATATTTGCTAGTATTGGTAACGGTCGTTAACATCATTTTCAAACCCCAAATCCTAGACTTGTTCTTGTATCTATTATTTGTCTTCTAAAAGAAGCTCGAATACAGGAGCCTGACATTACCATTTTGTGTGCAGGACGGTGCACTTAAATCACAAGAGCTGGAGGAACTATTCTCTACAGCTCCCTCCAGGTAGATTGCTGCTTGCATAAATGTTTTAGCAGAGTTCTGTTTCTAGGTTGTTAACTTTCATGAAAATGTCTAGCTTTGATGTAAAGAGAGGACTGACCGTTGGAGCGACTTGTGCAGCCCTTGGGAGAAATCAAACTATAGTAATGCTGCAGAAACCAATAGCGTCGGAGGATTAACACTGAATGGTTTTCTATCATTGGTACGATTCCAAACTACTATTACAATCTTGTGAACCATGTGCATGCAAAAGAGTATGCTGTCGTTTTACAAAATTTAAGTGGGCTCCCTCAGTGAGCTATTAATTTTTCTTTCCTTTCCGCCAATTTAGTGTAAAGATSAGTTTTCCTGCTTYTGTATGAGAGTCGTCGAGACTTCTTATTTTGATAAGTGAGAATTCTTGCAACTTTTCCCACATTGCATATCAATTTTAGCTGTGATAGACCTTAGTATGTACTCGACCAGGGAACACGTGATTGGAAAATAATATGCTGGTGCTGCATATGGAATAGAAAACCTAATCCACAGTTTTTGGGCTGGTTCCAGTGGGCTTTGATGACTTTGCTGGAGCCCCAGAAGAGTTTGGCACATCTTATATACATAGGATTTCCTGGAGACCCGTCTTCGGCTTTTCAAATCACTCGTCGTCGTCGTCAGGATAGGAAGAAACAACGTTCGCAGCGGGTCGTATTTCAAGCTTATGTGTATGGCGCAGCCAATAGTGGAAAATCTGCTCTACTGAATGCACTTGTGGGAAGGTATGTAGGCACATTTTTTTGAATGGTGTTGACGTTGCGTATTATGACGGCGGCTTAGAATATCCAGATTTCTGAGGATTTTAATGTCCCGCATTGAATGGTGGGGTGCTTGGGATGAACTGAATGATAGTTTCATGCGGGGATTTTAGTCGATTGACTTATTGCAAAAGAATGATTTTTTCTGCCCTTTTTATTGAAATCCTTGTATTTTTTTTTGTCMTTTAAGCAGCGACAAGAATTATTACAAATTGGCATGAATGCATACCTTCAACAATATTAGTTTTTGGCTGTCTGCAGGCCTTACAATGAACCCTCCAAACCTACGAAAGGAGTTCGGTGTACAGCCAATGTTGTTGGACAAGTCTGGGTATGTCCTATTTTCCTAGCACTGGTCGCTGTAGTTTGGATTGTGATGGTGCAGTTCTTACACGGTCAACCTTTCACAGATCGGTAGGCCGTATGGTTCTTTGACTTCTGTATAAATGAAGCACACAGATGTGGAGGCTGTGCCTTGGGCTTCAATCGACAGTTTTGCGTGCAGGGTTCCAAGAARACATTGGTGTTGCGGGAAGTGAACGAGGAATCTGTTGCAACCCTCCTTTCTAGCAAGGATGCCATGACGGATTGTGATGTAGCTGCGTTTGTCTATGACAGGTTTAACCTCTCATACTTCGAGTCCTTCTTGGTTGGTGGTTTAAATGAAGATGAAGTTGAAGATGAAGTTGCAATGGAGTCTGAGTGGTTTGTGACATCGCAGTTCAGATGCAGCATCTTGGGGCCGAGCTCATGAGTTGTTGGTGGAGGTAGCAGCTCATGGGGAGATTAATGGGGTGGAGGTACCTTGTTTGCTGATTGCTGSCAAGAACGATCTTGAACCTGAGGCTTCGTGTATACAAAGTGCTCAACGGGTATGGAGTAACYCGCTAATGTCTTCCTTCTGCGGTCTGTTTGCTACTATTTTTTGAAGAGGAGAGTTGCGTTGAATTTTAGTTCTTGAGACTGAGGTTACTATTCTTGAGTCTATTTATCTCTGCTGGGCATCATAATTTGACGGTGAAGCGTATCATTAAGCTCGCAGTTCTGAATATGCAGGTCTGCGCTGAAATGGGAGTTGAAGCTCCAATATCAGTGAGCGCGAAACTAGGGGATATCGGCAATTTGTTTCGACGAATTGTTGATTCTGGTCAACGTCCACACTTGAGTATACCGGAAACAGAACAAGGCAGGGCTCACAAGCACTACAAACGCTTGATACAGCGGTCTCTTACAATTGCTGCTGGTAAGCTGCTAACCGATGGGCTCTTCTGTGTAGTGAAGTCAAATTATGAACGGATGTTTCATACTAATTGTCTTGGGAATTGTCAATTAAAGTATTCGCTGTCGGTTTGTTGGAGGTTTCATCCGGTCCTTACTCGATAATATAATCGGACTTTGCATTATGTCATGTTACGAGCAGTCGTCTGTGAATACCTGCATACGCATGTAGTAGTTTGTAGTTTGTGGGTTCCTGATGTTTCGTCCCTGACTTTGGCCACATGGTGCATGAATGCAGTTGGAACGACTGTTACAATCGCCGGAATTGCAATTTATCGGGTATATACTAGACGAAAAGAATGCTGAATATTTATAAGAATGGGAACTCTTATTTAGGAATTGTTCGGGAGTTATGATCCAGACTTTAGGTTACAGAACCCTGATGTGTTTGGGTATCGGTACTTTGGACTTCRCCACTGTTGCCCTATTTCATCTAGAGTGTCAATACTAGAATGTCGTACAGGCACATGAGTTCTGGCTTGAGTCCCCGCTTGACTAAGGTACATCAAAGCAACTACAGTAACGTATTTTTTGCAGCTTATACAATGGCATTATATGCTGTCCGCATTGAAGAGCTTCTAGTCGGAAGGTCAGTTGTGCTAGGCTTCAGCTAACTTGTAATGCCATTGGTTGGTGATCAATTGATTACCCACTGTTTTTTTGATGGGTTTGATTAAGGTAGTAGGATTGTCTTCACGTAAGTTATGACACACGGTATTGGTTCGTGAATTGACGGATGGGAGATCATTCAGCAGCGTTAACCTCAGCACGTGTCTCCTCGGCATGCCAACATCCAGAGCCGGTGCCTAGGGTTACTTATTCTAATTGTACACAGTGCATATGACAGAGCACGTCAGAGAACATATCTGAGTCTTCTAATTGGAATAAGCTTAATGAGTGCACTGTGTACAGCAACAGGGCGCATTACTGAAAAGGACTTCAATTGCGGTACTTGCACTGAACCCCATGAAGTTCCATGAAGCTAATCCTGAATGGACAGCCTAGGAACTTGCAAGTGTAGCTACTAGCCCTGGAGCCCTGGAAACGCCGTGGGCACAGGGCTGAGAGTTGGTTGATGGATGACTTTCTGAGKGCTTACTGGACAGAGAATTGCAATTTTTCATTTTTCATTTTTTTTTTGTAGAGTTCTTGCTCTACTAAAATTTAACCCTTAACCCTTGAAGGACGGACTGATGGCAGTGGAAATCATGCATTTTTGATACCGTGTGACATCATCTACTTTGAAAAGCCAAATATACTCATTGGAAGTCAAAGTACTAGAAAAGATCTTCCCTTTCCACTCCTAATAGTGAGGATGAAAAGTTGCAATTTTGTCCTACATGGTTTGATTCTTTGTCATACAGAGGATACAAGACGGGCTCGTGACCATGGAAATCATCCAGTTTGATACCGTGGGAATCACTAGTAGAAAATAATTCAAAGTAGTCATTGAAAGTCAAAGTATTGTAGAAGATCTCTCCTTTCCACACAAAATTTCAAGGATGAACAGTTGCACTTTTGTCCTACATAGATTGATTATGTGTCATCCATCGGACGGAGAAAGTTTGCTTTGATGTTCAAGGGTTCAAGGATGGACTGGTGACCGTGCAAATCATCCATATTGACATTGTGGAAATCATTGGTTCAAAAAAATTCCAAAAGTAGTCATTAGAAGTCAAGCTACTGTAGAGGATCTCTCATTTTCACCCCTAATTCTGAAGATGAATAGTATTGCACTTTTGTCCCTATATAGGAGTATTTCTTGTCATCTATTGGACACCAAATGCTAATTTTAATGTCGTTTATGGACTAGTAGTGAAATTAGGTTGCCTTATCCAAAAAAAGATAAATCAAAGTCAAAAAATATTTCTACAAATATTTCCACTTGTACATATCAAGGTTCATTAGTCCCAACAATTACAACAATATCAAATTCAAAAGAAGTGCATTAGGTTCCCTCACTCCAAAAAAATCATTTTGCAAGTCATCAAAGTCAACAAAATTTTCTACAAATACCTTTATTTGTATACATTGAGGTTCATGAGTCCTAAACATTACAACAATATCTAATTTGAAAGTAGTGCATTATAGAACAATGATAGTAAATATTTTAATAGTGTCAAATGCTATGAAATTAATGTGGGGCAACCTAATTATAGGATTTAGTGTATTTTAGGCAATTCTACCTCCCTCTTTTTTATGTAAMTGATAATTTTTGAACTTGAATCCAATTTATGAAATGAAGTTTTGTCAAGCCTAATTTCTTTCAAAAAAATAAATTTCAAAAGTTGATGTATTGTTGCAATTTGAACTTTGAACTTGCTACCAAGGTTTACTATATTTTAAAATGAAATGCTAAATTCATTTGTACCATGATATTTTATACTATTCTATTTACCTACTATGAAATTTTCAAAGTTTTCTAAGTACATTTTGAATTTGATGTGACTTGTTTCCACTTGGTATTCTAAAATTTATGATAATTTCCAAATTCCACAAAAAATTTGAAAACATGTAATTTTGCCTTTGGAAAATTAATTTAAAAAATCTCACGCACATAGAGTTGCTCAATGGAAGCATTCAGTGGAAATTTATTTTGAAGTTTAAAAGGCCAATTCTTTGGAGGTTAGATAGGAGGATTGCTATTATGTGAGCATAGGAGTGTAAGCCTATGAGCCTAGAATACCACACACTTATATAATAGGTGTATATACTATAGAAACCGTCTATAATTATATGGTGTATATGTTTCAAATACCCATATTACAGGTGTTTATGATATATACACCTTCTGTAGTGTGTGATATCTATATTATAGATACCTATATTATAGGCTCAATATTCAAGCTTGCATTCTCAAAATCACATACTAGCACTTGGGTTGAATAGACCAATTATGGGCACAATGATGGTTGCCCATTCAAAATTTGAAAGATACACCAAATATTGTTTTGCCTACAATGGGTTTGCTATCATTTGTGTCCACAATGAGCTCATTCACCTCAATATCAAATTGCAAACTTCTACTTTGAATGTTTCACCTTGCTACACGGTATGATTTTTATTTTCTAATTTTCTAATTTTTGAAGAAAAAAAAACATTCATTTATTAAAAGTATTGTGATTTAAATTTTTGGTAAAGATTTGTATTTATTTGAAGAAAAAAACAATGAAATTTGATAACAAGTACAATAACTCTATATTTCTTACCATTGATGTATATTATTGTCTTGAACATTGTAGAGAAAATCAGTTTTTACCTCATTTTATACTTACAAAATCACACACAAATTCATCACAATATTAATCTACAGTAAAAGATACACCTATGGTGTTATTTTAAGATTTTAAAGATTTATTATGTATTTGATATGATTTTTTCAAATTTTATCTTCTAAAATTCATAGAATTTTCAAATCCTCATAATAAATTTTAGAATTTGAGGACCTATAGAAAACATTTGATTTGATTTGATTTCTCAAAATAAATATAATTTTTCATTCATATGTAATTGCAAAATGGGAGCATATATAGTGGTGGTATGCTCTTCCAAGTCATTTCAAGATGTAACAAAGGTGTATTGTTTGAAATTCAACTTTTTGGTAGGCATATTTTTACAAGGTTGAAAAACTACACTAATAGTGTTCTATTAGTTTGTATGAATTAATTTGGTAGATTCATAATAATTGTAATATAATCAAATTAGTACATTCTAAACTGATACTATTGACAATCAACACTAGATTTGCATCTTCACCAACCTCTAAATGATTGTGGTGATTTGAAGGGGCAAAATTGCTTCAATGGATTTTTACAAGGCTAAAATCTTTATGAACATTTATTCTTTAACAAATCCAAATGTAGAATTATGTGGTCAATCACAAAATGACAATTGTCCATTGAAGGAATAATTGAAAATCTAGGTTAGTTTTTACAAAGTCAATTTTGGTTGGATGTTCACAAAAAATTATCAATAGATGTGATCATATCTTCCATGATTGAAAATAGAGTTATTTTTTCAATAAGGTGCTTCGAACTTTTTTGTAGCCTATGCAAGCAGGGCATCTTTGGGGCATCATTTGTTGAAATCCTCATCCACTTTTGAAATTGGGCATATATATTTTTTAAATTGAAGGTTTTTGGCAAAAACATTCATAGTTTGTCACCATTATTTCAGCCCTATTTTTGTGTAAATTGGCATTTTTTTGCCCCTCAAAAAAGGTTTGAGCTAATTTCCATATTTTTTTGAAATTTTCATGAGTGAACCTATCATCAAATACTTATGAATGGTGAAATCTTCATTTTTTTGTAGACCAAAACTTTTTACTCCAAGACGGCTTGAAGTCTATTGACCCCGTTTTGCAAGAATAAAAAAAAATTATGTTCACACTTCAAATGTTATAATATTTCAATCCACAAGGTCAAATGAGATGAAAATTTTCCGCACATTTTTTTACATGTTTGATACACTTTTGTTCAATTGACGATGCATTGAAATTTTGTAGTTTTGGACTTTTTCTTCTTGAAACACATCCTTTGTTTTTAGAGGTCAAAAGGTTGAGTTACATCTTCATAAAATTTTAGTGAAAATCCAAATCCATTCCAAGTACAATGTGCCTAAACTTCAAAAAATAGATATTTCTACCACTTTTGAAACGTGAAGTTTTGTCTTTGAACATTTTTTGGAAAGAAACATGTATCACCCAAACTGACTCGGTGCATTTTGGTCAATATGTTGAAAAATAGATTGAAAATACATAAAAAATATTCAACAAAAAAACTTTAATATGGAAATCATCTTTACAAAAAATTAAAGTAGAAGGAGGTTCATGATGAAAGTAAACCCTAAACTATCAATAATTGACGAGAATTTGAGAATTGTAAATTCCACCAATGTGAATGTTTTTTTAAGTATTATATATCCTATTTTTTTGTTTTTATCTGAAATTTTTTATTTTGTTAAAAAATCTAAAGAAGTTTTTTCTACCTTCATTGACAAGTACAAAATAAAATGCTTCAAAACATTCATTTCATTTTGCAAAATTGAATAGTTCAAATGCTTTTGTGTAGATATAAATCTAAAAAAAATAAAAAATAAAATCATTTTTTATAGAACATATATTTAGCTACCCAATTTGACATTGAAAATTTTAAAAATAGCTTATAATTTTTGCACTACCTATATGAATGACATGAAATAGAGCACTACACATTGATTAGGTTGAATAGCATGTATTCATCCTAAAGATTCCAAGTAAAAATTTCAAATTGTGAAGTAAATAAAACTTATTGAATTATGTTAGTCTTTTAGGGATTGATCTGGGGAATTAGTTTTTTTTATAAATCCTTAGTCCTTTAGAGATCAATTAGAAATATCAATGCAATTTGCARAACTTTCAAATGTTGGGCTTTGAGAAGAGAAATTTTGCACATAGTTTTATATGCTCACAATAATTTGAATAGTGCAACCTATGTAAATGGAATCATGTGTTTYTAAAGTATAATTAACAACAATGTGTCACAATCTAACTTTGTCTTTACACGAAAAATTTCAATAAATCATGTCATTGCAAGCTAAGAAGTATGTAAGTTTTAATACTTAGCTATTACTACCTCTGTCCCGTAATAAATCCGGGTTTACTTGGGAATGGCTAAATTAGCACAAGAATTTCCGCTATTTTTAGGAGCTTGTGTAGTTATTGTAGATTCTACTAAGTTCCATTAGGTGTGAAAGAATGGAAGTCAACAATTAAGTTGTGCATGTTGAAAACGATCAATGAAATTGAATTTTTTTTGCCATTTTTGGAATTGCTCCAGTGGAATTGATTTTTATCATTCGCTAAGCAATGTTGGTGGAGTGACGTCCATTGACATTCTTTCTATTCAATTCTGACAATGTCTTGTGATTCAACTCCACAAAATTCTCACCAAGAGATTTATTAGTAGCAGTTTTTGTATAATTGTGGGTTGAATTCTTTGCCTTCAGTTGGCTAGAGGGTTGCATTTTGGTTCCGTTCGCAATGATCGAATTGCTATATAGTCTTTGGAGTGTAGAATTATAGATTCTTTTGCTTCAGGGAGCTCAAATTAGCTTCAGTTGTTGTCCATTGAGTTGTGGAGAACCAATTTCGAATTTAATTTGGGACAAGTATATTTGGAAATCCAAGATTTATTTCGGGACAAAGGGAGTATGTTTTTGGACATTATGAATATTATTTTGATGAGTCTCCTATAAAAATTATTCAACTATACAATTTGAAATAAGAGTCACTCATGGAAAAAAGTTTAGACAAAGGGTCCATTCCGGCGTACTTTCAAACTAGTATAAGCCTTTTCATGTCATTTGGCATTTTTTTGGTTCAATTGACTGCTTAGTTCTATAAGAAAATGATATTTTCATCCTATTAAGTTCACATAGATTAAGATTTGATCATTTGAGTTTTGATGTCAAGCTTTAAGGAACATATGCAAGTGACTCCAAGACCACATATCTTTGTTAGAAGGAAGACTCTATGTTGTCTTTAACATGGCAAATTACCACAATTTAAGGAGGTTCTAGCAATTTTGTTAATATATAGAATAGAAACGGGTAAACGCATGTGCGAGTAGGTCAATAAATAATTAGTGATAATCATAAAGATGTGACTACATATGAATATGCAAGTTGAGGTACTTGTAAGTAAATTTTAGTTATTTGTATATTTATTTACACTTGTTTGTATAGCCATTTTGGAGTGTGAATGTAAGGTGTGCATCAAAGGGGATTGATTGTTTTCTATTGTTTTGTTTTTTAATAGAATATATGTAGATTATTTGATGACTATGTTGTTAATGTCATTGAATTTGAGTTTAATTGCAAATGATGGTGATTTGGATTTGACATGCTGGACAACCGTTAACGCCCACGTTGTCCAGATCATGGGACAATCCACTGGACAACCGTTGACGCCCACGTTGTCCAAATCATCGGACAAGCTGTTCCTCCCCAAAAGAATTTTTTGACTCATATAATTCGAGACACTATAAGACGGTTCTAAACTTTATGTTGACGAACATCTAGACAGGAAAAGCTAGCGTCACATCCACATAGACAACTTTGTTTGTCGAGGTAGAAAGGTGTGGAATGTGCATATTCATAATCAGCTTTTGATGTTATTTTTTATTACTTGCACGAGTGAGGGCAAGTGCTATTTCATGACCTTAAAGAGGGGTAGTTTTTTTGTTATACTTCACTATGAACTAGAGAAAAAGAGAATGCAGTGATTGATCCAAGAATTAGCGAATTTTGGTGACTACCTTGGCCACAAGGGGCCGCATCCTTACAAGGATTAGGAAACAAATTACATCTTTAATCTACACCCCCATACTTTCCACATGTCACCACCTGATTGGTAGATTAAATCAAAACTTCAACGTGTTTGCCTTCAAAAGGAAACCGAAACTGCACACTATCCCAATCATGACGTAGACTTCATTACCTCACACCTGGGCAGGTAAGGTAAGGTAAGCAAGCCTCCCAGTGGCTGCACTAGACCCGGAGTTAACTTCGCTAACCCAAGTTCAAAACTAACCCAGGGTTTAAAGCACCATAGCCCGCCTTTCCTTTCCTTTCCTTACAGTAAGTAAGTACGCCGTATGTGGCATCATCCAGCCGGGAGCATCATTCAATCCCCCAACCCGAAGCCCACTCACTACGATCTCCTCTCCCCCCATCATCGCCGTTTCACCCCCTTTTCCATCGTTCCTCATCAGTCGGTCTCTCCTTCACGCCATGTTTTTCCTCTTCCATGCTTTCCCTAAATAAAATTTTGTCCTTTTACCCTTTGCTATTTTTATCATAGCGTACAGCCCCAGGGTCGAGTCACAGAGAAACACAGAAACACGCAGACACAGAGAAACAGAGAGAGAAAGCGGGGAGCGTGAGAGAGAGCGTGAGAGAGAGCGTGAGAGAGAGAGAGAGAGCACATGGTTGAGAAGAAGACAGAGAGACAGAGAGACAGAGAGAGAGAGAGAGAAAGAGAGAAAGAGAGAAAGAGAGAGAGAGACGGAGGGAGAGGGAAAGGGAAGGACAAGTCAGGTTTGAGTGAAAGCTTGCAATAGAGTTGCAATAAGTAAGGTAGACTTTGCAAGTCGGAAAAAAACACAACAACCTACACGTAGAAACACAAAACTGACAAAGCTACAATGACCGGTAGTATGGTTCTTGGCTTCTCGTAGGTTCTGGGCAACATTCTGTTGCTCCTCCTTAACAGTTCTCCGTTCGCCTTCTGTCTTTTTGCGTTTGCGGCGACGGCTGTCTCGTTTGGTACTGTACCCGGGGGTGGGGGTCGCTTCTGGTAGATCAATCAATTCTATTGTGTAGGTTTAGTTTAGTAGGGAACGCCGTCTCTCCTTTCGAGTTCTGTGTGTTTGTTTGTTTGTTTGTTTGTTTGTGTGATTGTGTGTCTGTGTGTCTGTGTGTCTGTGTGTCTGTGTCTTTGTGCATAGTACTATGAGAGTATGCAGTTTAGAGAATTTCGCTTCTTGCCACATTTGGGGCAGCGGGAGAGCCCGAGAGTGCAATCCAAGGTCCTTACAATGTCAACCTCCGCCGTGGTTCTCGTCTTTATTATTTTGTAAACCTTAAACCCATCGCTGGAAGTCTCGACTAGAAGTCCGTGTTGTGTTGTGTCGTTGCTGGTGGTTTRCCTCTTTTTGCTTCTCTGCTACGACATTAGCGAGGCCCTGCCCACGCAGGGGCTGGGCGTGGGCGGGGGGGTAGGTGGAGTAAGGGAGTGTGACGTTTTGTATTTTATTCCAAGAATCTGACTGCAACGATGATCGTGGAGAAGCCGACGTGGTTGCGTCATGCGGGGCTTCAGATTTTCTCCGTCGACACGCAGCCCAATGGACTCCGGTTTGCGACTGCGGGAGGGGATCACAAGGTATTTGGGGAGCCTTGGGACTCCAATGTTACTCCAATTCTCATACCTTTGATGTTTCTGTGTTGTTTTTATCTTTGCTTTGTGCTCTCGAGAGATTCCCAAGCGTAACGATGCTCCATTGCGGTGCCCTTGATCACTCATCTCTCAAGAAATTTGCGAATCGTGTGTGCTTCTTTGTACTTTGTCCCGCGTAATGTGAGTGTAGAGTTTGAGTGTTGTTTCTTAGGTTTTGAATTTGCTAATAAAGTTGAGAACAACCGCGCACGTTTCTACAGTCTCTTTTTCGTGTTACGCCATCCCATGAATGTGACGATACGGGCGTYTGATAAGGATCAATTTAGGCTTGCCTTCTTGAAGTTAGGGCTTCCCAACTTGGGAGGGACAATAGTACATTGAATTCAGAGGGCAGTTTCCTCATTCAGGGGGGTGGGTGGAAGWTGGCATGAACTCTTTGCCTCAGTATTTTAGAAGTCCTGATTGTGCTTTCTAGAGAATCCATAGAAACCAGCAAATAGGGAGATGTGGACATCAACCAATATGAGAACCGCCACCATRGAGACGTTAAAGTGATCAACAAGCAACGCAATGTGATCCTTTTGCGTGTCATTCGCGAAGAGGACGTTGCTGCAATTGATGCATGGGTTGGATTATATGTGGTTTTTATCGTTTAGGTGCGATYAAGGAACATGATGGTCCTTTTGTGCACGAGCTTGGAAAGGAAGTTGCCATGGATTCATGGACTATATTACACTCAATCTCTTCAAAATGACGTTCTAGAATATTCAGCAGACTTGCGACACTATGATTCACTGTAGCAGAGTTCTGACGCATTCTAAATAGTGAAATAGTTGGGACCGCCTGGTGGTAATGTGAAAAGGTTCGTTCTGTTTAGATGCGAATACGGAGCAAGATGTCGTTTTGGTGGTTTTTAATTTATTTAATTGCGAATACGAAAATGATTGCTTATACCTCTTTATGACGACCTTCTCTAAAACGACCTTCTAGAGTATCCTGCACACTCTAAAATCAAAGAGGTTATAGTGTTCGCGATGTTTTGTTTCGGTGCGCATTCGAAACAAGATGTCGTTTGTGGTGTTTTGCTTTGGTGCGAATTCGGAGCATCATGCCATATGTGGCGTTTCTTTACTTACTTGGGCATATAGAACATGATTCCATTTGTTTGTTTATTTGTTTTTCTGTTCAGGTGCGAATATGGAACATGACACCATTGGCAGAGAAAGACGCAGAGTCAGATGTCAAGTTGCTGGCCACGCTGAGGGACCACTTTGGGTCCGTGAATTGTGTTCGATGGGCGAAGTGCGGTCGTTTGATAGCCTCTGGATCGGATGATCAAGTGGTGTTGGTTCATGAGAAGCGGCCGGGCTCCGGCACCACCGAGTTCGGGAGCGGAGAGCCTCCGGATGTGGAGAATTGGAAGGTGCTCTTGACCCTGCGGGGTCATACTGCCGATGTGGTACACTTTTCTTCCTCTCACACTATTGTTTCCTCTGACATCTTCTAGCGTGCCTTCCAAATTGTCAACCTCTTCAAGGTTTCTGATACTGCAGCTGATCAAGTTCAGGTCCTAGCATTAGGTTTGAGCCTCTTGGTCCTYTAGGTGTTGAAAAKCCTGTCCATATTCATGATTTTTTTAGCAGTTCTGAGTAGGTTYATTTGGGGACTTTCTTTTGTCCGATTTTATGGATCATTTTTGAATTTCATTGCTTTCACAATTTGATTAATGGAATAAATCATGTTAAAACCATGAAACTTTGGTTCTTGCTTCTTAAGTCTTCAAAAACATGCCAACTTCTCCGTCTGCACCTTCCTTTTGGTTTATGAGGCTGAAGCTGATCGAATGTAGGTCCCTGGAATTGTGTGAATTGCTTTTGTGTCTGGACTTTCTTTTGTCCAATTTTCTTTGATTTTTAGTAACGCGTGCAATGTTTTTGACTCTGGTGATGTAATATTGGTTCCATGGGACCTATATTTGGCACAGCATGACCAATGGAATAGTCACTTTGAAATCATAAGTCCTTGGTTTTTAGGGGTGAAGGCACTAAATTGTACGTTTGGTGGGCTGTGGGTGCGTTCCTTGAAGTAGGTGGATCTTGGGTGGTCACCGGATGATACACAGCTGGCTAGCTGTAGTTTGGACAACACGGTTCGCATATGGCAGGCCTCCACGGGTGCCCCTCTGGCAGTTCTCTCTGGCCATGAAAGCCTTGTGAAAGGCTTAACCTGGGATCCAATTGGCTCVT
Organism: Pleurozium schreberi; assembly: GCA_006891605.1. Taxonomy (NCBI): domain Eukaryota; kingdom Viridiplantae; phylum Streptophyta; class Bryopsida; order Hypnales; family Hylocomiaceae; genus Pleurozium; species Pleurozium schreberi. Next base: position 12,020 of record VACF01000389.1, on the reverse strand, counting down.
TTTTGGCCACTCAGTCTGATGATAAGTCGGTCATCATCTGGCGAACTAGCAACTGGAGCTTGGTGAAACGGGTGGAAGGGCCATGGGAAAAGACAGTGAGTTTCTGAGCAAATTTTTTTTGTGCTTTACAGATTGAGAAAAGGTTCTGACCTTGGTGTCAATGTTGTATTCTCTTCGTTTTTTAAACATTAATTGGAAAATTATGTCTCTTGTTCGTCTAGAAGTTATTAAGGGCAACTTTAGATTCCACAGAGTCAAGCAACAACCTTGACAAAACTAAAAATTCTCCTCACTTACTGGTGCAAATGTCATTCTTTTATTGATTTTAATTTATGTTGTCCAATGTTGACTTTACACTAGTCCCAAGTAATCTGGAGTTTGAGGTGGCGCTTATTTGGTTCGTAAGGGTCATGCTAATACTAATTGAGTTGAATCGAGGTTTCTAAGATTGGACACTTGTTACCTCAGATGCGCACATGGTGTTATAAATGCAATCCATTTCTTCAAGCTTGGTATCTCACCCCTAATAGTCTGTCCAAATTTTAGGCTTCTTGCCTCAACTGTGCTATCTGATGTGACCGTATGGAACTAGAACTGTGTTTGCATGTTGGGGTACTTACGTGCGGATGTTTTTTTGCAGGTTGGGTCCACATTCTTCAGACGATTGGGATGGTCACCATGTGGCCATTTCATTGCCACAACGCACGGTTTTCAGAACCCTAGTCATACAGCTCCTGTGTTGGAGAGAGGAGAGTGGATGGCCTCTTTCGATTTTGTCGGCCATAATGCRCCAGTTGTGGCCGTCCGGTTCAATCATTCGATGTTTCGAAAGGTAAAATTCGATATGCTTGTCTCTTCAATTACGGGATTGGTCTCTTTGGAATGGAGTTGAATTCTACAAACTCATTTATTAATATCGTCTCTATTTTGAATCAAGATATTGTTCTCTACTGAAGAGATATTTGGAGAGCACTTTCAAAGATAATGCTTATGTAGTAAGCTCCGAACAGCATGGGGGACCGTTATTCATTGTTGTTTCAGGTGTCTGAGATTAGGTTACAGTTGTCCAGTTTTACTTCAGACCTTTAATTAGATAAAAGTAAAAAGATAATTGGGCATGCTGTGGAGAGTAGTAGAGCTTAAGACAAGATGAGACGAGAATTGAGATGGAACTAGTAGTTAATCCTCTACCTTTCAACTTATTATCGCGCCTTCTGTTTTCACGGCCTTAATTATTTCTTCGATGTTTAAGAGTCCGATTAGAAGAACGTTACAATTTGGTTGACATTCGAGAATCGTGAAATCAGATCAAAAAAGCATCTCCGGGTGAAGGATCTGGAAACGGAGTGGTATCAGGAGCGGGAGCAAACGGCTCTTCTTCAAAAACCAAAGACGCTGGGCCGTATAATGTCATAGCTATCGGGAGCCAAGACTGCTGCATATCTGTGTGGACAACGGGGAGCCCCCGTCCAGTTTTTATTGGGAAGCATTTCTTTCAACAAAGTGTCGTTGACCTTTCCTGGTGCGTCCTCCATGTCGTTGTATCGTACCATAGTTCTTGAGTGCAAGATTTTTTGAAATAGATACAACTCTCTGTTTCTGATGCACAGCATACTTATAGAATAATTTAGATCATGACAACATTGTTTATTTGTCGAACAGGAGCCCAGACGGGTACACGCTGTTCTGCTGCTCTCTTGATGGATCTGTGGCRTCATTCCAATTTGAGGTCAAAGAATTGGGTGAAAAAATCTCAGATGCAGAGATGGAAGAGTTTAAGAAGAGCCGTTACGGTGATCTACGCGTGCGACAGGTTCTTGTTATTCCATCTGACTAAGCTTTTATTTATGTGGAACACAAGGTTGGGGAGCGAGKATGTCAAACTTTTCGATCTTGATCTTATCTGTACTCCGATCTAATACGCCATGGTCTTTTTCAGGCAACGGTAGCTGAAAGTCCAGCCCAATTGATGCTGGAGGCAGCCGCAGCGAAGCAGTGGGGAACCGGAAATGCTCCAACTGGAAACAGTGCGGAAACAGCYAAAGCAGTGCCCAAGATTCTCAGTGCAAAAAGCACTGAAACAGCAAAAGCAGTGCTCAAAGTTTTAAGCGCTCCAAGTCTCAATAATTTGGAATCAGCMGCTAAAGCAGTGCCCAAAGTTGTAAGTGCGCCAAGTAGCACGGAAATACCGAAAGCACTGCCACCCAAAGTTGCAAATGGTGCGGTTGTTGCTCCTGTTGATGTGCCTTCAAAATTGCCTATAAAAGCGCCTCCAAAGCCTCCAGCTACTCTGAATGGCAGTCTTGTCCCAAGTGTTGCGCCTGTTCGTGTAACTCCGAGCCCGGTCCAGCAGACAGAGTACAGACGAGCTGATGGCCGGCGGCGCATTATCCCTGAACCTCTAGGGCCGCCTAGAGGGGAGGATGTCTTTGGCAACGGCGCTGTATCTTCTAAGTATGATGCTCCTAACATGGCAGATATCCGAAACCAAGGGGATGTAGGAATATCAAATTTTGTAGAAACTGCTCCGAAAAGGAAACTGCCAGAAGAGTACATGAGGCCTGATGCACCGCCTGCWAAACGAAGCAATGGAGCTGCTCTGGAGGATGCTCACGCTGCAGCTCGCTCCACTCCAGCTGCAGCTGCTGTTGCTATTGGTGTGGGGAACGAAGGGCCTCCCAATATTGCAGGGGTTGGTTCGCAGGTGGATATGGTGATGCCAGCGGAGAGGATGACGACTCCCGAGGGGGTGTTGTCAATAAGGATCCGAGGATCTGATGGTGGGGAAGGTTCTAGAGGGCGCGCTCCTATCTGCTTGGAAGCCCGGCCTGCAGAGTGTAGTACGAACTTAGGATCAGCTTTGGGTCCGGCAGCACCCACTTCAATACGTGAAAGCTCTGCCAAGGTCAAAATCATCTGCTCTCAAGGTGGAGAGGTTCGGTGGTGTGATTACTTGGCCTCCATGCCTACTGCCCTAGCCGGCAATTGCAATTTTTGGGCTGTAGCTTGTGGAGACGGAAGTCTACAGGTTCGTTGACTATTCAATCCTTCCTTTGACGTTCCCAGGCTGAAAATAGAGCTTCCATTGTGGAAGTTAATAGTCAACTGTAGGAAATGTCAAAACGCGTTGCTATTCTTCACAAACGTGGGGCAGTTTTTTTCTTTCTATCTGGTACACTTTGGTACCTTGAAGCTTCTTAAGTCATTCTAGATCTGGAGCGATCACTTTGGGCCGTTTAGGGGTTTATTCTCAAGTTCCCAAGCTCAAAATTGAAATTTCACTTTGGTATCTAATAGTGGATTATGTTATCTATCAAGACATACGTCTATTGTCGAAAAGTTTAGGTTATAATTTCTTGTTTCAGTTGGTACGGTCTGTTATTGAAGTGGCCAGCGTTGACCATGTGGACACTTGGGATCTTTATTCTCTACTTTTTGATATGTTGGGCGTCTAATTGGCGACTCATAGTTGGGATCTATGAAATTCCCCCYAGGAGGTCACTGGGGTTTATGCTGAATTCTCAAGAGAATTAGTGTCAACTTTGTTTAGAAATCTGAAGCAGATGCCTTCGTGTGTCCAGATTTATACAATGGCTGGACGCAGAGCACAGCCAAGCATGATGTTGGGATCGGCCGCAGTATTTATGGACTGCGACGAGAACTGGAAATTAATGGTTGTGACACGGAATGGATCACTTCATTTATGGGACTTGCGGGAGTCCAAACGCCTACTTCATGAATCACTGGGACCTCTTCTGAACTCCACGTCTGCCAATTCAATGCTGTCCAGTAGTGGTGAGAAGCTGCTGCTTATCTTTCTAGTTGGGTTCTATTGCAGTCCGGGACTACTCCTGTTGCAGCCACTAATCCTTCTTAATTCTCCATGGATGCTTGAAAAATGTTCGGTCCTKAAATGCTAGGGAAATCTCTTCAAGYTTGTAGAATATGAAYATGTTGAAAGTGTGTCTGTTTGTTTGATTTCCTAACCTCTTGCTTGGACTGTACAGGGACAATGAAACTTGCTTCGGCGAGACTCTCGATGGCAGGAGCTCCGCTTGTAGTGCTCGCGAATCGACATGCTTTCCTTTTCAATTTGGGAATGTGCTCTTGGTTACGAGTTGCTGACGACACATTTCCGGCGTCTAATTTTGTCTCCACGTGGCCGGATAGTGCARCGTCTCCAGAGAACGGGGAACTTGCACTCCTTCAGGCAGGTGTTGCAAGAGCGGCTGGTCCTTCGTTCCTTTGGAACAGGTTTGTCTGTCTCTCTGTCCTCCAAGAATATTACCTTGTATTGAAACATGACCTCCACTTTTTCTTGTTAGTCTGTATCTTGAAGAGATTCGCCTTTCTTGTCTATCATATTCTCGCCTTCAGCAACCAACTAGCAATATTAGCCAACTGAATCAGTTACTGAATGCCCAGAAACTTTCAAGTTTGTGTAAACTCGTATGCAGGAAGCTTCTCAAGAAACTTTCAAGTTTGTGTAAACTCGTATGCAGGAAGCTTCTCAAGAAAATTCCTCTTAGAAGGAAGCTTCTCAAGAAACTTCTAAACTTGTGGAAGCTTATAGAAGAAGCTTAGAATTCCCAAATATACATAGGAGTCGAGATTGAGGGCTTCTTCAGTCTGGACAACTGCACTTGATGTCTAGTTCATAGCTTTCAGGCTTCAGCCATAGCGCTTATTTGTAAGCCATATTTTTGTATACTTCTATTTCTCTCAATACAATCTTGTACCTCAGTTAAGAATCTTGCATAAAGCATTCTTGCCTTGTCTTGTCTGGAGATCGTCCTTGACATAAAACAATGAAAACATAAAAATCTTGAACATGATGCTTAAGCCTTAGTGATCTTGTTGCAAGTCAAATGTATTCTTTTGAGGATCTCAATGACAATCAATATTATTGTATGGTTAAACTTATTAAAGAAAGTCATGAGCTACCCATTATTGATTAAAACGGCTAGTCAATTTTTTGACTAAGATAGACTATGTAAAATATGTTGTAATTATTGTAAAATGCATCATTTAGATCTTTTTGAAACTGTGCTATTTTACCTCTAATAAACAACTATCAAATTCTAGTTCTTTCATTTTTGCGAGTTATTTTCAAATTTTATTTCGTGCCAGTGTATGAAGTTATAAGAAAGAAAGATGAAAATACTTTACTTTATAGTTAAATTTTGGAGTTATATGATTTCAAAATGAGAATAAGAAGTTAATTTAGGTGGGACCAAAAATGATGGCCAATGGATGTTAGACTAACCATTTAGTCAAAATATGAACTGAAGTCTACTTGATTAGGTACTTGATTAAGTGAAGGATAAAAAAGGGACACTTTTTTTTATTTCTCATAGTTTGTTTTGTTTGCACTAAGTTTGGATAGTCATAGTATGTTGTGTATTTTAATAAAAATTTGAAAAAATGTTATTCTTCTTTTTGCAATTCTAAACACTAAATACTCACTATAATTGGAGTTTGTATATGAAAATTATTTTTGATGCATAGAGTGAGAGAAGGTCAATTGTTATAGAGTTTGAAAGCAAATTTTTTGAACAATCATAATCTATTGATGAGAAGGTATTTAATTTTGAAACATTTAAGGAAAATCCCTTAAATATTGAATTGTTAACTTTCCAAAAAACTATCACATTTTAATATCTCGAGGAGATCACTCCTTGTAATATAAGGTATGAAAAGCTACAAAGGAAGTATTTTCAATATCTTATGGTTTTTTAAGTAAGGCTATTTTATATAGAAATTTAAGTGTCCAATTTTGTTTGCTCCGACTGTTCTTCACAAATTTTTCCTTTCCTCTACTACATACATATATTGGATATATACCACAAAACCAACAACAAATGAATTAATTCAAATGCCATTGACCGAGTGTCAATTTTCAATAACAAGTTTACCATTGAACACTTTAGAATTCCCACTAAAACTAATCCATGATCATTCCATTCAATATGAGTATGTTTAATACATTTAGCTTCAAAGATTAAAGTTAAATGGACTATAAACTCTATTTCTATGTTGTACAAATTTTAGTTTGTTGGACCCCTAAGGCAAACCACCCTATTTGTAAAATGGGATACAATTCATTTACAAACAACCGATTAGAGGCATTCCAATTTTTTTTGCATGGTATAAAAAAATTGAAATTTTCTTCTTGCATAATTATCTTCCAATCTTTATGCAATTGCAATTAAGCAAATCAAATTTCAGTTTCAAAAAAGCAAAATTTTATTTTTGGTGAATTTTTGAAGTCAATTTTATGGTTTTACATAATGTTTTATTAAAAACAATTGGTGACGAATTCTTTTAAGTCAATTGCATAGATATGTAGGGAATATCCATATGCACATCTTTCATACTAAAAAAAACACCGCATTAAATAACAAAAATAAAATCTAGGAAGTATTCAATATGAGGTGTCATATAGGTAAATTTTGTGAAATGGATATCTATATATTTTAGCTAGATTTTGCTTTTTGMTTCTCACACTGTAACCAATTTTGTACATTGCTACATGATGGTACAATTACTTTGCCAATATGAAATTTATATAGTGTTAACATSAACACACTATAAAATATGAAAAATATCTTYTTTGGCTCTAAATTTTGAAGAGCSTGTACAATATTTTGTTARYTTTTGGATTAGCTAAGGCATGCTCAATTTGAAATTGTTATGCAACTTTGGCACTCATTTGAAGTCTRACTATGTTTTACAGAGTTATATAAAGGATTGCAATATTGTACACGACTTATACAATATTTATACATAGTACATATGGATATRGATATACTTGGCTTTTACAYAYGTATATTCATACAAARTTTTATATGGTATTTACACATGATRTATATGAATATGTATATATTAGACTTGTACATATTATTCAAATATTGATAGGTAGTGATTAGACATGTTATATATAGAAGTTCTATACACTTTATACTATATGACTTTTTATACAACAAATGATGCTATTAGTTCATTTTGAAGTTACAAATTCCTCTACTTAAACTACTGCATTCCCTTATATCATGGACTGAATTTAATTGCAATCAGAGTTATCTAAAAGCAAAGCCTTTTCTACCCAACAATGGGCTTATATTTATAGCACCACTTGACTTTAAAATTGTTAAAACAAAAATATGGAATATTTAGATGATTGATTTTAAGGAAAGAACTAACACTAATTCTTGCACTAATTGCAACAAATGTAGACTTCAACTATTGATGTCTTTTTTTCAAGTAAAAAGGGATTTATAGAAATTAGGCCATAATTAAAAGATCTTCCTCAAATCTTCCTCATCTTCCTCCAATTTACAAAAAAAGTTCCAAAACTTTGGTTCCTTAAATTAAAACAAAAACAAAAAACACTCTATAATTTACTTGAATAATTAGTAGGACCCATATTCTTCAAATACAAAATGAGATGAAAAAAGGCATTTCTAGAAACTACTAAAATTGTTCATTCAAGCACTCATTGATTCAAAAAATTATACCACAATATTAATCTTATATCAAGTAAATCATGTCTATTTAGTATTATATTCAAGATAAATGGATTTAACTTGATTCAAACCCTTCATCTTTTTGAATTGCAACATGATATTCTGTAGCATTCATAAAACTACCTTTTTCTCTCTTGAGTCACCATCCACAAATTTCATCCACAATGAGGCATATCCAACTTTACCAACCCAACTTCAATTGAGCATCCTTAATTGTATGGGATTGGGGTATGCAGACGAGTTATTGATCGGGGTAACCATGTTGCATCTGTTCACCTGCTAAAATACACCAGGTGATGTTTAGTCACTTTGGAGTAAATGCTCAGAAAGTGTATTACAATGATACGCCATGTTTGATTCTAATTGGAATTGGGGATTTACGTTTCTATACGTTGATTGTTGAAATAGTTGTAGAGGAGTTCTGATTTTGAAATATTGTGTTGGTGGGGCCATGAGATGGAGTGGCTTATCCTGTGTAAGAAAACTGCTCGATGCTCGGCTTAAAACGGTTCATTTGCATATGGTGGCTTCCGTCGTCAATTTTGTTAAGTTGCTGTGATTCCGGGAACCAAAAATCGAGACATTAATTAATTCATTCACACAAACGAGAACTGCTATAGATCGACTTTTCAAGCCATGCGTCTTGAAAAGTCAAGGAATTCTGTCAATTTAGCGTATTTGATGTTTTCCATTCCCTCTCTCAATGTGACGGAAATTGTGCCTGGTATGCGTCACTCAAAATACAATAGCGTAATTTCCAAACTAGCGCAACTTTTAAGAGTTCAGTTTACAAGATGCCATAGTTCAAGCCATATCTGGAAGGGAAAGATGCAATTATCATGGTGTGTGCAATGTTATTCATCGGTGAATTCAGAGATTGACGGGAGCAGGCAGGCGCTAAGCAAAGAATTGAGAACAAAGTAGCAACACAACTTACCTGGATTCGGTAGTTCATGGAGGTGTACCACTTATTCGCATCAATAGTTTTTGAAAGCTCTCAATCCTCTTGAGGAGCACCGGTGTCATTTCGTACCCATGATCAGTCATTGAACATTCCCATCCTGCCTCGGTCCAAACAGACAATTGCTGTCATGAGACTCACACCCAACCTCACTCAAGTGACTGAACTCGGAAAGCTTCCATTTGGTTGGCAGCCTTAATGTACGTTCACACTTGGTGTTAGGGGTGATGTTTGCAATGTGAATCGTTTTCAAAAGTAGGTCTAATTTTGTTCCTAAGATCCTTCGAACAACACTCTTTAGCACCAAGTGCAAACATAGATCCTTAGTAACAACACTCTAGCACCAAGTGCAAACATACGATTCAACTTGTCTTCAAACTACTCACTCAAACTCCAAGAATTAGTATCCTCCGTAGACTGTCGCAGTGAACAAGGCATTATCAATGTCAGAGTTTATTAATTGTGCATCAATATATTGTCAAAAAATTAGTGAAATTAGGTTGCCTTACATCAAGAGTTTACAAGCCATCAAAGTTGACAAATATTTATACATTTATACACAAGGAGGTTCATGAGTCCCAACAATTACAACAATACCTAATTCAAAAGTAGTGCATTCTTGTACAATAAATGAACATATTTATAGTGTCAAATGCCAAGAAATTAGTATGTGGCAACCTAATTTCACTATTTAGTGTAGGTGATTTCAAAACTGCAAATTAAAAATTTGTTCTTTAAAGGTAGCTAGTACTCAACTCAATAAGAAGGCCAAAGACTTAAAAAGCCTTATATTTGACTTCAGTGAAACTTTAGAGACCAAAAATGCACCTATTCATCTTAGAATTTGATTATTTGGGGTTGGGGATAGGTCTTTGTCATGAAGATCATTTGCCACAAGGCAGGCAGCTGGAGTCACAACTTTTTCCACCGCATTAATTCTTCGCGTATGCGCAAGGACTGTACGATTGGACTTTCCTCAACAACTGAAAGCACAGCTGCACTGACTTATTATCCCATTACTGCTTGAATGGCACGTTATTTCCCAAACGACACTATTTGTAATTTATGTAAGTAGTGTAGCACGGGCTGAAATGTTCACACTAWATTTTTAAGAAATAACACARAGCATAAATAATGYTTGGCAACTCTGTAATCGGCCAGAAACCAAGTGCAAAAATACTTTACATTACGTAGAACATCCATTTGGGAATTGCAAATGCAAAGGTCAAAAAGTAATTGTTCTGTGGACATTTAGGATCTTACCAAGTAAAGGCTGGCACACTGATCTCGGAAATTCTCCCCAGTTGACTGAGAGGTCCATCTATGGACAAGCACTCATAAAAATCTCCATTTTAGATGGCCACCAAAAGAAGCCTCAAAAGTCTCAAATTCACTGTCAGTAGAGTGTATCCACAACACCCATCAGTGAGATAAGAACTTACTCAAAGATTATGCATAAAATGAATCTGAATTCCTTAAATTTCCATGGATATCAATCCAGTTTCTCAAAAAAAAAAATGCTCTGACTGATTTCAAAATCTCAAAATTTCCCAATTTCCAAGAGTCCCACATCCACAATTGTGCAAAGATCTGTTGGGCTAGGCCACATACGTACATGCCCCACTTACTACAACAAAACCTCTCCAATGCAATACTCTCTAAAGCAATAAAGTGCTATTAGAAAACATTGATTGCCCATCCCAGCTTATCAATATTGAACCACAAACAAAGATCATGCCTCTCCCTAATGCAATAACCTCACTAATGTAATGTGTCAGACCGATCCGATCCCAATCCTGTTACTTTAGAGAGGTTCTACAGTAGTGAAAGCATCCTCTCAGTGACAAAGGAAATGACTCCCCATGAAAAGACCCCCACAACTACTCATGCCACTCTTCTCATGGATCAGTTCCCTAGTCTACACAACCCATGTTTTCACAAGTACCCAAGCAAGAGAACAGACACTCATGCATTGATAAAAAAAAAATAAGGTGACGTTGCTGCTGCTAAAACCAAAACTGCTTGTAGCTGAAAATGCAAGCAAACCTCGTCATTCGTTGCGTGTGGAAGTTGTTTGAGGCTATAACTTTTTCAAAAATGCTCAAAAGAACAAAAAATTTGGAAGCAAGACTTCTAATGGTATAGAAAATAAACATGAATTTTTTTTCAGTTTCAGCAAAATTACTTAAATGACCAAAATTGAATTTTGATAATATGTCACACTTGCAGTTTGGGTGGTTTCTAGTACTATCGAGTACCTTTCGTGAAAATTTAGGTCATGAAACTTTGTGGGGTTCTTTATAATATGAAAATACAACTTTTCCAGAAGAGCAATTTTTGATTGCCTATTGCTAGTGAGTTCTAGATTGGCCTGAAATGAGCACCATTTGCAATGAATTTTTGAGTAATAAAAAATGATTTTGGTGGATTTTTTTTATGACTAAATATCCACATAAAATTGTTTCAAATGGAAAAAATTTATTTTATTTTTGAAATTTTATCCTATTTTTTACTAATTAAAATATCAAAGTATGATTTTTTTTCTTAGACTTGGCACTTTTCAAGTCCTCCTACATAGAGAATTTTTTGCACTTTTCCTTTCTAGGGCATCTTCTTCTTAAAGGGTTTAGAATCTCATATTTTTTTTTAAATTTAAAATTAATTTTCTAATTTTAAAGTACTCTTCAAAAAATCAGCCAAACGCAACCAAATTGACAGCGTGTAATTCAAGAGAGTTTTTTTGTTTTTTGTTTTCCTTAGTTGATGTAGAATTTAGGAAAGTTTAGTGTTGACCAATTGGGATTTTTTATATTTCCAAAAAATGAGTTCACCTAAACCAATCAAAATCTTGCTCATKTTGGGGGGTAATCTTTGAGTACAAGATGATTTGGAGGATATAAGACACCTCCATTATCTTTGAACATTGACATAAAAATAACTAACATAAYTACCTATCCAATGGTCCAAATTCCYRAGGTTGAATGTTGCCTCCTTCTYCACAAAGTTGAGTCAAACTATGGTGCCTYTGGTRGGCAAGGCCCAAAATTTATTTTCATTGAACTTCAAATGTTATATAATCTCTCAATGAACACAATGAAATGGGCTGAAATTTTTATCATTCATTCTTATAGTAGTCAAATAAAAACTTATATGGTTGAAAGTTTGAAAAATGTTTTTTGATTTCAATTATGCTCAATGCTCTCAAAAGTGACAATTTTTGATATTTTTGTGAAAAGCAACCCTCTTACGTGATTGAAGGGTAAACATCACCAAACCARTTCATTTAAAGTTTAAACTCCCAAACTAATTTAAAAAAACTAGCAAAAAACACCTCGCACAACAAAATTACTTAAGATAGCCCCCCCAAATGTGCCACTAATCTAACCTGCCATCTGCACTATTCACTTTGTGTTCATTTCCAAAATCAATTATGTAACTATGTGGAAGAAACTCTTCAATCGAAAACTAAACTTTGTTCCTTTATAACTTTCTGCATATAATATCCAAATGTTGCATTCTTTGACGTGTTGAAA